>WYDI02022241.1:0-30488 GCA_009867235.2 Psittacus erithacus
CTGTTCTCAGGCTGAAAGTTAGAAACACAGTGCTGCACCAGCCACTAAGAAGGAGAAAAAATGACTGCTACTGCTGAGCCCATGACATGGTTAATGCAGCCCAACATTTCTGGTTTTCTGTATTCTGTGGAAAATAGACAATCACGAAATCCATAGTGAAGGTACCAATCCATAAAGCATGAGATAATGACTCTATAAATATCTGGCAGAATTCTGACAAAATGGTCTTTGAAGATCGCTCACATGGATTGTGACAAGAGCAGTTATGCTTAGACTCCACCACAACTTATTTCTAGTCTCAGTAAAGAAAGTAATTTGTATTTTATTTTCACCCCTATCTCATCTCATGTTTCTTTTCCTTAAAAGGAAAATAATTTGAAATGTTAGCTCTCCTCTGAGGATGTCGTTCTCAGCAAAGGGAAATTCATAATGAATGCTCATTAATGTTCTTTATCAGTTCATTAAAGCTGCTTGTGCACTATGTTTATGAAAATCTTTGATAAACATTTGGATTTGTTGTGCATGAACTGCTGATGAATAGTCATTAAACTGTCCTTAAATTTATTCATTATGGCTGCTTATTAATTTCTCATGAATTATTATAAAATTCAAGCTGCTTTAGCAGTCATCCATAAACAAAGAACAATCATTCACAGTATGTATTACTTACTAGAGATAAATTAAAAATATAAATTTATTTACAATGATTAATGCATAGAAAATGTACTTTTTTCTGGCAGTAACTTAAAATCTAAGTCAACTTCAGAAGAAAACTACTGAACATTAAGTTATAATTTGGAGACATACTTTCAAATACTCACCATCTGACAGCCAGCTTCGATCCGTACTGCTGCAGAGTGGCACTTCACTTCTTCTGTACATGTCTAAAGATATCCGGATCTGCTCAGCATGTTGAACCCCTCTCTTCTCTATACTGCTAATATTAGCGGAATACCTTCTGCCAGGAGTATAGGTAGCCAACACACACTCATCACACACTTATATTAACTAAATGTTAAGTAATGCAAAACCTTGTGCTCAAAAACATTCAAACACATCAGAATTACAGCAGTTTATAGTTAATTTCCTTGTCCTGTGCATAGCAGTCATTACTCAGTCACATTAAGCCTTCCCTACCAAAACCCATAGCCTCCAGTGTCAAGTTGGTCATTCTGTTCCTATTCAAGGAAAGAAAGAAGTAATGAAAACAGTGCAAGTAAAAGAATGCAGCAAGTCTCTGTATGTATCACAGTCTCACAGCAATTGCTGCAGCTGGAAAAATGTGAGGTAGGCTAATTATGATATATGCTACAGGAATGTCAAAAAGATGCTATCATATGCTAAAAATATGTTCACACGGTAGTTTCTGAAAAATTGGACAGTAGCAATAGAGGAGACTTTCAACACAGCACAATCACCATAAAGGGCTCACAGAACAAATAGATAATGTGGTTTCATTTTCATTAAGCTCAAGTTTGCTGAACCTCCCCGAAACAAAATTCAAACTGAGGTGAGATCCTCTGGGCCTCATCATCAGTGCATTAGTTTCACAGTATGGTATTTCCACAGACTTCAGCGATAACTTCTAATCTCCAGCAATACGTTTGTATAAGTATGCACTGTCTACACTAAAATATTCAGCCATTCAATAATGTCATTATTTTCCATTCCCCAATAGACTACTCAGAAGTAATTTAACAAATTAGTGAGAAAACTCATGTACTCTTCTTATTTCTGTTTTATAGAAAGAGGAGTTAGCACTCCCTTCAAGGACCTGATCTATTCACATAGGAAGGAGGCATAGGATTTCAGGCTTTCCTCTCTCGTAGCCCATCCAGGGGCAGACACATCTCAGATCTGATGCACAGAGTGCTACTCACAGAGCCATTCAAAATCACTTGCAAATAAGAACATTCATTGTAGGTCTAGCAGATTTCCATTGATGTAAATGAGAAAAAAATCTGTATTGAGGAGGGTTCAATCTAATTGCTTCTCTTTCCTTTATCTTCTTTTGCAGCCTTTTTTAATCACCTTTTCTCTTCTTACTGGAGTTCCAATTTTTATTTTTTTTTCCCCACAAAGTTTTTTCACCCCTTTCCCTTCTCTTCTTTTCCAAAACTTAAATGTGAAAGACATTCAATGTTTTGTTTGAATTTCCTCCTTTGAATCAAACAAGACTAGTAACTTCAATAAAACAGCAATCATTAATATTCTTAAACTAAAACCATACTAAGGAATTTAGATAAAGAAAGAACTTCTGACTTCTCAGTTTGCTTCAGTTGCAAAAGCTCTGAACAGGGAGAGAAACACAAGGACCTGCCAAACAGGAGGGCTGCTAGCAGGGAGCACTGATTAACATCCTACTTCAGTGCCAGAGACATCAGACTCTGGTACTCCTGCCTGACAGGAAGCTTGCAAGCACTTCATGAAGGGGACAGTCCCAGACTAGATCTCCTCAACAACATCATGAAACAAAAAGATAATTACAATGATTACACTGAAAAGTTCAGGTTTCACATACAAATATATTTATGTCAGTGGACGCTTGATTTAAAATGCTACAGATGTGCTGATTGCAAAATTTCCTCTAATAATATAAAAGCTTTATACCATTTTAGCATCAAGTCCATAATACAGAAATAAAAAGCAAGCATTTGCTCTCAATATTTGAAGCTGTGTTAATGGGAGTTAAGATCATACATCGAAAGGTAGTATGAGCTAAAGCTGCTTAATTTAGTAAAATAAACTTTTTTTCCATTATTCAATTATCTAAAAGTAATCAAAAGTGGTCTCTGCATTTTCCCCAGATAAGGAAGCAATTTGAGAAACAAGGCTGACTGAGCAAGAATACCTCCTAAGATTCTTTTTTTGGAATAAGCTAATTTGATAAGTATCATTTGGAAGAGAGTATCATTAAAATATACACATGTGAAAGTAGTAGCTGTAAATTAGGGAAAAAAACCCCAACCCCTAAGTCAGCATAAAATATACTTGTAAAGAATTTTTTTAACTATTGAAGGGCTGCATAGAAAGATTACAGTCCTTTCACACATGTGCACTTTTTTTATTGTATTATAAACTGACCTTAGCTTTGTTTGCTGCTTACATCATTGAAGGCAGAAGGATAATAGCTCTTCCGAATTTATGCAACATTTATGTAAAATGCTTCTTCAGGTGCTGAGAGTTTTTCTTCAGACTAGGCTTATTCGGGGAAAGAAGGGTTGTCTGACACTGAGTGGAAATTAGAATGGTTCCAAGACTTTCCACACTGGTTGAGATGGGGGGATTTAAAGATATATTAGAATTTAGAGCCTGAATTAATGCATTATCTACACTAAAAATTGAGCATCTGTGTTTGTGAAAGTACATTCTTATATAAAATGGTATAATTTCATAAAGATGACAAAACACTGCTTCCATTTATGTCAAAAATATGGATTGCTTACCAGGAATTCATAGACTTCACCTAAGTCAATATACTTCCATTAAATGGATTTTTTAGTATGTTTATTTAAAAGAACAAACCAACCAATCAAAAACGACTAATAAAAAATTGCAATTAGAAAAAGTTTCTGAGACACTACTTCAAGATTAGAAAATATCAAAAGTACTTTTTGTAAAATAAGAGCTGATATTTGAGTAACTGAATAAGTGACTATCCAGTTTGCCCTTGCCTTTTTGTTAATTAGAGGCTGAACATTCTTCAAATACTGGTTAAATTTAGAATTATTTCTTTTCTCATGCTACATCTAATTCACCATCCTGAGGGATGCTGTGCCCTACACATGCTCGCGGTATCATGTAGTGCTAAACTAAAGTTTAGAAGGAAAGACTGCTAGGAGAGGTAGACTGCCTGATTAGAAGGATGCTAGGAGTAATGAAGCTTTGGAAGTTCATAGAGGGCAATTTTGGTAAATGGCACTGGGTGTAATAAACTTCATGACTAAAAGACACCTACTTGGGACTGCAGCTGAGGGGAGAGGCACTGTGACTCTTTACCCTTCCTGACACCCCTCAGAAATGTCCAGTGCTCCATGCCTTCTCACACTTCCTCCCTGGAGTCCATAAAGGGTGGTTGCACTACGCAGTACTTTGCACAAACAGATGAAGAACCACTCTTGACCTCTGAGTACGGTTATCTCCACTCTTAATATATTTAGGCAATGTCTACTCTGAAATTAGTCCTTCTCTCCCACTGTTTGCCTTTAAGCTTTAGAAGCCTTCTCCTGAGGAGTGAAAGATGGTTTTGGCCTTATCCCAGCAACTGAGCGCACACTATAAGTGAAATATTCACAGAATTATCTGGATAGTAGAAATAACAATTCTTCTGTCCTTTCCTTTCTGAACAGAAGATTATCCAAGTGACCAAAGACAGGTATCATTCACACCAGTAAGAATATGAATTCAAATGGTTCTCTAACTTCCATTACAAACTGTTAAATCACCTCAGAGAGCAGGTCATCCAGCTGAGACAAGAACAGATAGTAGCAGATAGCTAACCTCTATCTCAAGCATGAATGAATTCATACATGGTCAGCCAAGTCCCCCTCCTTTTACTTCCATTCCCCCGTCCTCCACATGCTTTGATTTATGAAAAAAAAAACCAACCCAACAACCAAACCCCCTAAAACCCCAAACAAAACAAACTATAAAAGTCAGACATTAGTCTTTGAGCACTGAATGAATTTGTATAGTAACAGATCAAGTAAACAGGTTTACGAGATATTAATTTAAAATTGTTATTTTCTAAAATTTAGCATCTACCATCAGTAGGGTTTTTTTTTCATCTTAATTGCTCTTTATAATGCAATATTGAGCACTCCTCAAACTCTCTACGTAGAAGGTAACTCTACAGCTGAAGTTAACTGATTTGTCAGCCATCTATATTAGAATTAGCTGAATTAGCAGGGGGGTTGGAACCAGATGATTTTATATGGTTCTTTCCAACCCTAACCGTTCTATGATTCTATGACAGTAATAAAGTAACTGTTTTACAATCCCATTATTTAAAGTAAGAGGAAGAGCTAATATTTCTCAAAAATTGGCATGAGAAGCCTTTGTATTATTACTGCTTCCAGACCTGGAATGTGTCTAGTTCCAGGAAAACATTAATTCTGGTTCAGCACACAGGAAGTTCACAACCAGAGTAATATACTCGAACTTTCATGATGCATTCTCCTTTGGGAGTCTGAATATAGGACTTTTAAAGATGCCCTCTCTCTGGTTCAAATTAACCAGGATTTCTCTTTGCCACTGTGCTGCTACTTATGCTTAACTGAGAACTAAGGAATCTAAAAACAGTTTCAAAAGGGAGTCAAAGTTACTATCCTAGGACTAGGAACATGGGTTATCTAAACTTCACGCAGATAATATCAACTTTACTACCAACTTCCTTAAAACAGCTACAAAGACCTGCATTCCCTTGTCAACTCCAACAGTATTCCGTCATCTGCTACCCAATTTCACATGTGACAGTCAGTTACATATGGGGAAGACTGGGAAGAGAAAAAAGAAGAGAAAGGATTTAAACATGGCAAAGAAACAATAAGAGGTGCCCAACTTGTGAGTTTGTCTCACGATTTTGAGAGAACAAACAGAACAGATCAAAAGCACCACTGATTGTATATATTCTTACTCCAATTCGATGTAGGCATGTTTGCCTATGAAGTTGAAATAACAAACTTAAAACTGTCACATGGGAGGAGCATTCTTTCATCCCAGCACAAAGGAATACACAATGCTTTTATTCGTCTGAATGTACACTTGAATGTAAGTCTTTACTCAGTCTGCTGTGTCAAATTTGAATTCAGTTTTAAAGAACAGGGCTTGTAAAATCCTAGTACTAGCTCCAAGACCTACTGTAAGTAATGTTAAGTAGAGAGTCCAAAATAAACGTTTCTATGGCAGTACTTTCCATCTCTGTATTTCCTACCATGTGCACTCTTGAGTGAATCACTTTGAGAGTTTATTTCCAAATACTTTGAGGACCCAAAGAAAGTTACATTTTAACATGTCCTTAATATTTTTGAGTTTGTTATTTCTGCTTGTATAATGGAGATAAAAATTCTTTTACTTTTAGAATGACACTGATGTTGAAATGCATGAATGTCCACCAGGTATACAGATATGACAGATAACTGATCCATCATGTGTGCATTTATTTCTTTAATGCAGGAATTTTAATGTAGAATATTTAGTTGTATCTTAAATTTGTAAGCAGGAATGGTCATAACGTGTTGTGCAAAGAACTTCTTAATAGAAACTGCAACTTGGTCAGGTCAGTATAGTACTGGAACTAGTACAAATAATCCTTTGTTTCCCATAGGAATTTTAGAAAAAAGTTTCATTTTTATCTTTTCCTTTAGACTTTTGGTTCTTCCATTAATGAAGTGGAATTAATCATATTATATTTAAGTTTTCACAATGTGCACTTGTAGATTTAAGTTACCTACCTTGCTGCTTCGTGACACGTTGTATGTCTGAGCCTTAAGCCTCTCTCTTTTACTCTGTGAGGCCTTTTCCATGTTTTAGCATAATTCCTGGCATGCTCAGGTCTCCAGTTCCCATCTGGCAGGTAAAAGAAAAGAAGCCCTCTTGCAGGTACTAATGCTGACCTACTTCACTTTGTGTAACAGTCATGGGAATCTCATGGGCTCCTGATACTTTCATAGCTCATCACCATCATTCCTTCACAAAATCCCTGATTGGATTATCATTCCCTAAAGCTCTGAGGTGTCCCCAGGAAAAAATGCAGGTGATTGCACTTTGGGAAAAACTAAGATGGCAAAACTATAGCTAATGCCATCTAGGCAAAACTAGGCCACAGTCTGTCATACTATAGACACATTATTACTGCTGCAAGGAGGAGTCTAAGGACTGACATTTTTACATTTTCCCTCCTGCCTTCTGGGATAAAAACTCAGATCCAGCCTGAGTGCTGCTAGATGAAAGCCTTATGCTGAAACAGTTGCTTGGGTGCAGCTACCTGGACTATGTTCCCCGGCTCAGCTCTTCCAGCAGAAGATGCAGGAACTGTTACAGAATATGCATGCCCTTGATCTGCTCTTTTGTATGCCTCTGCCTTCTGCTTATAATTCCAGCTGCATATAAACCACACAGGCACCTCCAAACTACTGGAAGCAGAACTGTCTGAACTTCTGGTGCTGCTTCTCCACGCTGACACTTTTCCTCCTGCAGAATTACTGCCTTCATCCTGCTATCATCTCTACTGCCTGCAGTGTTCAGGTTCCTAGAGAACTATCACCTATTTCTAGCTGACAAGCAAGTTTTACCCACTCAAAGTTACCCAAACAGCCATCACTGAGCTTGAGCTGACAGCTGCAGATTTTTCCAGGCTAAGACAAAAAGGGAACGCAAGGCCTGAAAAATCTGCTGGAACTGAGTATCCTGACACTGCCATACCTATACAGCACAGATAATTACTCCACTGACATGGATCCTACTTTTCTCAGAAATCAATGACAATTTCCCAGTTTTTGTTAGTCTTCTCCCGCATTTCAGAGCTCACCCTGACTCTGCTCTTCATCATTATATTAAAACATATCCTATAAGTAACTTTTCAGCAACAGCATTCTAGTTCTAGCACTACATTCCCTGTAGTAGGTAATGTTTTCTTCCCTGCATCTAAATTATGCAGAAATTGCTGAGCTGCAGTATTTAATACCTGGTGAGAATCGATCAAATCTATTCTTGCATCTCTGAGTCAGCAGCAGCAGGAAAAGAGTATTGACTGACTGGCAAGGACAGCAAAACAAAGCACATCAAGAAGTGCCCCCTGAATAGGTCACAAACAAGAGTTTAAACACAATTACATACTTAAAAAAAAGAAAAGAAAAAAACAAGAATTCCCTCACACACCAATCACCACAAGGCACTGAAACAACCAGTTTTCACTGAATTCTCATCACTTACCTAGAATTTCTGTGTTCCATTGATATAATCCAAACCCAAAGTAGGTGATAATACTGCAATTTATGAAGCATGATTTACAAGCTGTTAAACTTACATCACATGAATTTTCATTTAAAAAGCTGAATGACATACAGTCTGTACAGCTTATGTAATATTTAGTGTATTTCTAAAAGCAGTTCAATGTGGAATTCCAAATGTACATATTTTTACCACATAAAATTAAAATTAATCCCTGATTATTTCAGATTTTAAATTAATAGGAAAAAAAATACATAAAAATATAGCACCTTTTTACATTCTCATTAACAATAATGCAGCTTGATAGTATTTGAAGAGCTCTTTCACGAACCCATGAAGCTGTTATGCTGTTTACATACTGCATAACCATTACTTTAAATGTAAGACATAACAGCAATAAACTTTAAAATACCTATTTTCTCCTCGTTGCTATTTAGAATTTTTATTTTCAAAAAGCTGAGTGCTTTCCCAGCAGCAGCAGTTGGAAATCTATTACTACCAAACTGTCAGAGTCAAGAAACAGAGATGGTGGGTCTTCAGTCTCTGCTAGTGTGGCAGCTTTCATGAGCTCAACTTTGGAAAACACATAAAAACTTTTGGACAGCAAATACTATCATTTGCACTACTCTATTGCCAACTGGAATTTGTACCTAAAATACAGTATGTTATGCTATCTGTGCCTTTAAAAGGAAAGCAGGTGTGGCACACTACTTCGGGAGCTACCTTAGAATGGACAACATTCCTGTCCTGCAGAGGAGGGAAGCAGGTGCACTGGCAGAATAGATAGAAAGCTTTAAAGTTTCGAAATAATTTTGACTTCAGGAGACACTTTGTACCCGATCTGACCACACATTTATTCTCCTTTTCTAGGCAGTATAAGTTACATGCGCAGCGCATCCTCATAATAATTTCTCAAAGCACATTGTAAGTACCACAGCACTGAAAATGCAGTCCCCTCGGGAGCCACTGGACTCGCTCTCCAGCGCTCATTCAGCCACCGCGGCCATGGGCAAACAGGCAGGGGGAAAACTGCCGCCCTGCTACCCACCCTCCCGCCACAGCGCAAACCGCTCCACCTCGGGCTTCGGCCAATGCCGGTATCCCCAGGCCTCAGACAGGCGTGGGAAAGCACCGAGTGGACGGTGCGACAGGAAAACGGGAGGCGCCGAATCACTTCGTGGTGTTGGAGCTGCCCACCCAGGCATGGAAGCTGACGCTGAGGGAGCCAGTTTGTGTGCCAGCAGAGAGCCCTAAGGCCGGGGCAGACCTTTCAGCAGCTCTGGAGGGCTAATTACACAACTCCGGAGGACTCATTACCTGTTCAAGAGGTGGGACTCCAGAACTCTACCTCACTTTTTCTCACTTTGTAGCACGTTACTGTGTCTCCTCCCCGACCCCTTCTGCCCCAGGGCACTTTGGGAAAGCAGACCTGACAATTTGATAAAGTGGCTGAAAGACAAATTCCTCTAAGTTCTGTCAAGTGCTTCAGTCCCGTCTTCTGCTGCTGCCTGGACAAATCCTTTATTCTCAGTTGAGATCTCACCTCAGTAAACAGGGAAATCCAGGTCTTGCTGACACACACTTCCATTCAAGTAAAACAGCAAAGGACTACCTAAACCAGCTCCTACCTTCCCTCACCCCCCCACCCCCACCCCATTTTTCATACAGCTGGACATTCAGTGTCCCCACTGCAGGTTTTCACTGAAGGAAAAAAGAGAGCTGACTACACCTTGATACTGAATTAAATTAGTATTTTACTCTGTATACAGACTTAGACATAAGATTCTTAAACTGGCGTTTCATTGTGTATGGAGACTTAAATATGAACAAGGCTTCAATGATTCTCAAGGTAAGGAAGGCATGCAACAAGAAAACCAGATGTCTTTCCTCACATGAATGTATTATTACCATATGTGTATCAGTTAAAAAGTTAGTTCCTGATGTGATGGGAGTGACAGATGATGTAACTTCTGAGCTTTCAAGTGAAGCTTTACTGAACTACTTCATGAGAACATTTGCTGCTAAAGGCCGGTTCCTACTGAGCACCATCACCACAAATACAGACCTAAGTCTTTACCCTTCTCTCAGCTAGTGACCTACTGGAAGTGGCCGCAGTGCGGGTGAACCGGAGTGACCCTCACACCACCGCAGTGAGAGCCGAGGCTCTCCTGCTCCTCTGGGTTTGCTAGGGGTTGCCTGATCTTTCTAGGTTGCCTCTCCCCTCTGCCACCGCTGCTGATCTGCCCCTCTCAGCCCCGCCGGTTCGCAGCCCCTGTTCCTGTGCGGGCCTGGCCTGGGGACTCCCACGGGCAGTGGCACCGCCGCCGCTTGCACTGCCCCCCTCGGCTTTGCCTCAGGGGGTGTGCGGTGCCCTGGGGTGCGCTGGCTGGTTGCAGGATTCCAGCTTGTGGTGTTGGGTTCGAGGTGAGCCAGTACCAGCGACACCCAGATTAGGATGGGCTTAGTATGGAGAGGTTGCAGGCTTAACTTTGGCTACCATGTGTATGCTTCTGCAGCTGGTGAAGCAAATGGACTATGCGCTGCTACTTTTTAACTTTCCTAAAATAACTACTAATATGTTTAATGTTAATAGACATGAAACACTGCTTTCATGTATTCATTAACACTACCTATCCGTAAAGCTGTTTTCTCTCATGTGTGGAAAAAAGGAAAGTAAGTATGCCATTATATGCCTCTCCTAGGAAGACAAACTGAGAGAGCTGGGCTTGTTTAGCCTGAAAAGAAGGCTCAGGGGACACCTTAGAACAGTCTTCCACAGACCTAGAACAGTCTGCCTGAAGAGAGCCACAAGAAATCTGGAAAGGGACTTGTTTCAGGGCCTTGTGGTGACTTTACAAGGGGAAATCGCTTCAAGCTGGCAAAGGGGAGATCTAGACTAGATATTTAGATTATTAATGGTGAGACACCAGAAAAGGCTGCCCAGAGAGGTTGTCGATTCTCCATCCCTGGAAGTTTCAAGGACAGATTGGAAGAGGCTTTGAGCAACCTGGTCTAGTGGAAGATGTCCCTGCCTATGGCAGGGGGGTTGAAACTAGATGAGCTTTAAGGTATTTTCTGGCTCCTTTGGATTTTCCCTGTGTGGAGTTTGTAATGTTTAATATCAAATCTACTTATTTCAAAGCAGTTATGTTATTCGGGATGTCTGATTCAGTGGAATGACACAAAGTACACTGCAATCAAGATTACAGATGTTAGCTACACTTGGTAGATGCACAGTGGTTACAACTGGTGGTTTGGTCACAGCACTGGGTGCTGCCTGGTACCAGCCCTGACACATGCTGAGCACAGGCAGCTCAGCCTCCTTGCTCTCTTCAAAACACTTTTGCAGTTGCTGGGGTTTTATGCTCTGTGTTAAGCGGAGCCGCCTATTCACCCTGTCTCCCTTGCCAGTCTGGCTACTCAGGGGACAGTCACACTCTGTGAATGAACTGAGGGAGAACCATTCACATCACCAGCTGAGCCCCTCAGACACTGATTGCTGTTTTATCAAAACTAAAACCACTCTCCGGTCCCCTTGTTTCTGAGGCACAGTCACCCTCTCAAGCAGCAGCTGCAGGCAGCAACAGCTGCATTATTCCCCGAGCTTCCCATCTTCCCTGGCCTTCTTCCATGGCAGGAGTTTATTTGGTCAGTCACAGCCTTTTGTGAGGGAAGTACAGCAGGCTCTATTGAGAAACTGAAATGTTTTTTTCTGTTTATGGTGGTTATATTGCTTCTAAATTAGCAGAAACAATTGCTTCCCGTTAATGGAGAGAGACTTACGATTCAAGTATGCGCATGGAGTTTCTTCAGATTTCAGTTTCACATGCTTTTTAAGACATACCAGTGTAAATAATCTATCATGGCAAATTTATGGAGTGATGTTTTCTATAGAGTTATAGAAACAGTGAAATTAGCACTGGAACCAAAAATAATGGACCGGGAAGAAAGACATACTCTGTGCAGGTTAATTAGGGTGAAGACCTAAGTCTGTTAACGTGTGAAGGTGGTGGTGTGTTTTTCTGAAAAGGTAAATATTGGTCTTTGTTTGTCAAAAACTCCAAAGCTGAAAAGTGTCACATTATTCCCTAGAGATCCTGTCCATTTTTTTTAGATGCCTATTTTCTGTATGGAGTGCCAGCAGGTGTCATTATCTTCCATAAGCATTTATACCATCTCCTCTATCAAATGTTGCCTGTGTAGACATTTTCTTTCAGTTCATAAGGACTATTCCACCTCTGCCTGATGTGTCAATTTCTCTTGTGTTACCTAACAAGGCTGGAATCCCAATTATATTCTTTGCATAAGTGTCCATTGAATTCTTAATCTACAGTATTCAGATTTTTTTTTTTTTGAAGGTTGGAGAGGCTATAGGAATACTGACTTCATGAATATATTCATGACTTTTTTGTCACAAACTTTCATGTAAAAATCATCTGTCATCTTGCTCTATACTACAGTGGAATATTTGGTTTGAAATAATGTGCCTCCAGTTGTGCCCACATGGACAAACTGGGAAGGAAAGTGTGGACTCTGCCTAAAATGCAAAAAGTGAGAAGGTTGTCTTGAGTAAATATATCTCATTTGTGAGGCACTGAAACAGCTAGGTGTTTGTTCTTGGATTTGGGGTTTATTATGGGTTTGCTGGTTTGGTGTTTTAGGGGGCTTGAAATTCATAATTTATTTTTATTCCTGTTAAGCACAGAGCTCTGCTAGTTCACAGAGCCAAGCAAATGCAAGCTTGTTTTCTGTTCCTCAGAAAGAATAGCTCCCCTGTTGTCATTTCCAAGTTAAAGACTAATTAGATTTACAGAGATATTTCCAGAAAGATGAACATAAAATATAAGGATCCGATCCTGAGAAACACTGAAAACTTGCAATGCCAGTGAAGCCAGTGCCAATAATAGGGGATTTGCGCCTTTTTTTTTTTTCCCCTCTGGGGCCAATTTCATCTTCCCTATAATAGGGCCCATGCTGAGGCAAAAAATAAAAATTCAAAGATAATCTCTTAAATAGCAGTTTCAAGGCAGGTTACATACTTTGCCTTGAGAGAATGTGGACGGATTTTTTTTCTTACCAGAACAAGAGGAATTGTTCCATACCCTGCAAACAATTCTTTTATGCTTTGTAAATCAGAATTGACATATTGCATCGTTAGCCAAAACCAAGAAACAGAAATCATCAGACTGTGTTATATTTCTGACAAAAGGAATTTTCAAACTTTTTTTTTTTCCTTCTGTTCCTAGTAGACAGCCAGTATTTGAGGTGGTGTTGATACTGCTATGGTCTTAAACACTTTTCAGAAAATTGAAAATCAAGCTTTGAAAACACCAAAGCATTTTGGAGCATTTCATAGGTTACTTATATAAAGTTGGAAGGGACCATTGGCTAATCTAGTCTGATCTAATCTAATCTAACCTAATCTAATGTAATCTCTATCACATTATAATGTATGCATTTTCTGTACCTACATATTGTGTCTTTGCTGAAGTGAATCTTCCCCAAAACTCATCTTTGAGGAAGGTTTTTGCCTCATATCCTGGTGTGGCCTTTTGCTAGTTTGCCTCAGTGGTTAACTTCTTATTACCTTGGCATTATTTCCAGTCTTGTCTATCTTCTAGCCAGTGATTATTTTGTTATGTTTTTGTATCTACCTAAGGATGGCTTCATAACTAACTTCTTCTCTGCAAGTACTTTTCATCTTCAACAGATTATTCCAGATACTTTTCTACTTCTTTGGAAAAGTGGACTGAACTTTTTTAAATGTCTTACTAAAACATGACTTTTTCAATGTAAATTTTTTAGCTTTTTTGTACTTGTTCCTATATTTCAACATCCTACCAGAACTGTGTGTTTTAGTCACATAATCATAAAATACATAGCATTCATATAAAATAAAATAGGGCTGGGAAGATACTAGCAAAGTTGTCCAGTACATCCACCATTCCAGGGCAGGATCAGTTGTAGACATTCTTGATCCAGGTTTATTTACCTTTTTCTTAAAAACTTCTACCACTGGAGAGCCTATAACCCCTCCAGGCAATCTATTCCAACACTTAACTATCTTTAGCATTTGAAGGTAAATCTTCTAACTAAAATGGGGCATGATACTCCAGGTAAGACCTTCCTAATGCTGAACAGAGCATAAGGATTTTTTCACAGTCTGATTATACCTTACAGTAACATATTTGATTTTTACAACAGCACAGCTCTTCACTTGTTTTCAGCTTAAAGTTCACAATAGGTACTGAAGCTCTTTTCTGTAAAATTAATACCCAGCCAACAGTTTCCCTCTTTGTATTTGTTTAGATGGTTATCCTAATACTGTTCTCTCCAGCCTTGTATAAAGAGTTAAAATGTCTCCATTCATATTCACTACTACCACTTTTGTACATTTCTAGGTCTCATCAGCTCCTTTAGGTTACAACACAGCACTAAAACTGAGCTAGTTTCTTTACCTTATGACTCCTTAACTCTCCCCAGTGATTCAGCTTTTCAAGAATGTATGTAATCTTTCAGTAAGATATTTATTATTCCTAGGGAATAGTAAGCCAGTACTGTGAAGTAGGGAGCTGTCAAAGCTAGTCAATGATAATGTGTCTTAAATTCTGCCCCTATGTAGCATTTAGGTGCATTATTCAAAATTATTGCACATGTGCCTTGCTCAGACTTATCGCATGCTCAGATTTCTCACATTTGTGTACTTTACCGAGAGCTTAAGATCTTTGCCTGACGATATGTGCTTGCAGTCTTTCTTTAAAAAATCAAAAAGTGAGATTTGTCTTAGCAAGACATTTGTGTACATACAGTAGATATTTTGTATACTGGCAGAGCACTATAATTGGGAATGAGTTATGACATCATTTTTGAAACATAAAAAAAATTGTGGTATGATGCTATAAATAAATCTACTCTAACTTCTTCACAAGGTAATTTGAGATGTCAGGTGTCAAGTTGGACTACTGGAAAGAATAATTTCTGATCTGGTTTCTGTATAATATAGCATTGTTCCTTGAAAAGTATTGAGTAAGTGTTTATCCCCCACTCTCCTGCAATTTAGCATAGAATTATTTTAAATCAGATAAATTAATCTGCTACTATACTGAAAAAAAAAAAAATCTGTTGATAAACTATTTGAATTGCCATTTATCACACAATCTGCATATTTGGTGCACGTTGTATTTACTTGACATGAATTGGGAATAATGTCTCTGAGATGCATCGAATGTCCTAAACCCTGATGGATACGGTGCACCTAAAAAACCAGCAAAATGCACATAGTAGAAGATAATGTTGGACCATGAAGTCATGAACAGACTCAGATCCTGCTAAATTCTGGTGTAATGAAATACTGATCAGTAACAAAACCTTGCATTTTGGAAAAGCTAACTTTGAGAAACCAAAAAATTGATGAGGCCAACAGCACTTGAATTAAAGACAAAATGCAGAGGAGGCATGGATTAATATTATTCAAAAGTACAAGCACTCTCTGGAACTTTAATTCCTGATAAGGGAGGACAGAATGGTCAGGAAGGATTTCCTTGTATCTCTAAGCCCCTTGTACAAACAGTGGAAGTGAGAAAAGAAACCAAGAAGGACAGAAATAGAATTGCTTAACAGGTATATCCTGTCTGTCCAAGATTAGGCAGTGTAGAAAAATTAGAGCACGTAAGAGATTTAAATTAGACTTTACAGAGAAAATTATAATGAACAGCAAAAAGGGGGTTTTTACTCATAAAGACAAATGTGCTGTTACAGGCTTCTTGGTGTTACACACTGAAGGCAAATCTTTTGCTTCAATTTACATTAAAGACTGATAAGAAGCTAATAACACAGTACCTAATGAAAATGATAGGAGAAAATTGTAACAATAGATTCCAGGGCGCAAGCAAAACTTTTATTGCTTACTATGAAAAGAACTAGAGACCCTTAGACCTTTCATACTGAAGTAATTAATGTATGGAACTCTGAGCTGAATAGAAACTACCATTAGTAAATATAAATTCAAGCTTTTCTAAGTGCAGTATTCTACATTCACCTAAATGCTTGTTTACAGCATTACAACTATTGCAATAAAAATACTTTATATTTCCAAATGTTGATGATGAATAAAAAAATAAAATAAAATAAAATAAAATAAAATTAAAATAAAATAAAATAAATAGTATGTGATGACAATGCTGTATTATGTTCTTGCTTCAGAAAACCTCTTTGGAAACACCTGCTGTGGATTGTTAAAATCATGCAGTCTGGGTGTGTTCATAGAGAAGGTGGTGGCTGATGTTGTCTTAATTCAAAGTGTGCTTGATTCAGGTGTTTCATGGGCCTCAAACTACTGGCAGCTATAAAAGAACCTTAGGGAAGCTTTGAACATCTTTCCTTCTTTCTATATACCCATCTCTGAAAATCCACTTTTGGTTGTAGCAGGGACAGGATACTGGGATAGGTGGACCTGTGACTTGACACAGCAATACCTTGTTCTGCTCTTATATATGTCATGTGCACAGTAACAAATTGTCAAGAGAGCCAATTTTTTCTTGGTTTGTGTTACCAGTTTTATCAAGGAGACAAATTTTGGTATGCCAACCTAACCATCTTTCTTAATGCCTATATTCCACCTGTATTAGACCTGAATAGTCAAGTAGTCTTTCCCTATAGAAAATACTGGAGGGTTATTTTGCCCCTCCCCAATGTTAAGGTTTCTTCAAAAACCAGCTTGAGTAGAATCACTGCTGAAACTACCTTTTCCCTTGAGAAACTGGCAGAGATTAAACAATATTATGTTTGGATAAAGTCAGTGTGAGAAAGTGTTGTTTTACTTTAAGGGGAAACTTCATTGAACATGAAGGCTTTGGTCAGTTTTCGAGTTTGAAACTCAAAGGATGCTTCTGGAAGTGTAGAATTCTTTTCTTTGTCTCTTCAATAGAGCCAAAAAAAAAAATTGTTTCATTATTTGGGTTGTAACTTCAGAAATCTTTTCTATGAAAAAGATTCATACATATACATTTTGCTGATAATTCAGCATTTTTTCATCATAATCTCTGTGAATTATTTTGTAATTCTTTTAAATGCTACTGACACGAGTGTTATTCAATGTCACGCATTTTCAATAGTGAACCCTAAGGCTGGTTCTTCAGTATGTATTGTCAGATCAACATTAGCTATTTCATGTTTCTCTCCCATGCTAAATGTTAACTTGTATCCCAGTGACAGATGTGGCAAACACATTTATACCTGTGAACAAATATGTCAAGGGAATGAGTATGCATAATTACTCTGCATTCTGGTTCACCATGCTGTATCTTGTGCATGTAGCCATAAATGTAGTTCCATTATTGAAATAGGTACTAAAATTTATATATCATGAACTCAAAATAGCTCGCAGTGAGATAGCTGAAGGCTCCGATCCCCTGCAACTGGGTTTCCACTTGGTCATAAATTTTCCAATGATAATTTCCACATGACAAAACAAAACTTATGAAAAAATGATCTTTCATCCTTCCTCTCCAAAATTAAAAATATTCCAGAGAAATTTTGAGAAATTGAAAGAAAAAATAATTGGCTAATAATAAATTATATCACTTACTAAAAATCATCCATAATATGAAACTGTTAATTTTTTGGGAAGCAGATACCTGTCTTAGAACTAAAGGAATAATTTTGCATTGCCTGATTAGGCTAATAGCATAGCAGGCATACCACTGATTAAAGAAAATAGTGTTTCTGAGGTGAGCACAAGTAAATCATACTGGAAAAAAATTGGAAGTTTGTTTGTTTTGGCAAAGGACTGGCTGAAAGTTAAAAAAACCCCTATTTTGTGTATAGGCATATTTTTAGGCCACTGCATTCAGATTTTAAAATTTGATAGAGATTTTTTGTTGTTGGGTTTTGGCTTTCGGGATTTTTTTTCAATAAGTTTCGTCACCTATTTCAGCTGATAAGATTGAATTTCACAGAATTATTACAGGAAAGAGTGAAGAACTACCTCATAATTTCTGTCAGCAGTGGAACTGGAAAACCTGGATTTGCATCAGTGAGAGCAGTAGTAAGGGAGTGCAAATGTATGTTGGCCAGAGAGAAATATTTCATCATTCATCTTACTACTTAAAAACTAAGGAATTATTTTTTTTATATTGATTCCAAAAGTTATATAGGTTTAAGAGGAAATGATTCAAGTCAGTGAGTATTGAAATATGTCCCTGACTTTCTAGCCCTTCTTGCTTTGCTGCTACTAAACAGCCTGCTTACTGTAAACTCTGGAGGTGATATTCTAGGCTCTGACGTGATAGTGCAAGTGTCAGAAATGAAGGGTCTGTAGTGGTTTGATTTAACACAATGAAGGGGAGGCTTCTGATGATTCATTTTTCCCCGATCAGTAGTTTCAATCAGAAGGCAGTTAAAGACTTAATTTTAAATATACATGTATGTAGACAATACTTCTGGTGAAATCAGTAAGAATAGTCACATTATGTTACATAGTATTGGCTTTCAAATTCATGTGCAGATATTACATTGGATAATACATTATTGTCTATTACATTAACTGGCTTTTGAACTCGTACAGATTTGAAGTTACTAAGAAAAGTATATAACAGTCTACTTGTTACATTTTCATTTCTTATGTAAATATTTATTATTATTAATAAAAACAATTGTAACAGAGGACAAGTGGTCTAATTTACATTTAGATCCAATGTTCAAGAAAGATGGATTTTAATCAACTGCATTTATGATAGAGCAGTGTGACAATACTGTATCCAATGGGTATCTCACTAACGGTCTCATTAAATTTGTTGCATTCAGAATGTCCAATTTACAGCATTCATAATCTTTCATCTCACAACTTGTTCTGCAGATATTTTTACATTTTCTTCTAGTTAAAAGTTATTTTTGTAAACACTAAAAATTTAAAAAATCCTCATGTACTTATTTTAGTCTTGTTCTACTTAGAAGTTACTTTCTTGCAGAACCATTGAATTGGATAGTTTATTTTCCCTTTTCATAATATGATCATCACTGATATTAGCAAGTACACAAGCAATGCAACTCAGTATACAATGATCACCATTGCAATCTTTACTATTGCCATTTATTAATTAACATTATTTTGTGATTGTTCCAACACAGAAAAGGATTGCGTTATAGATCTAAAATAAACAGCTTGAAGAGGCTTTTCATTTGGATACGTGTGGATTTGCAAACCAATGGAAATATTTCTTATTGAATGACAGTCCTGGACAGAAGCCCACAAAAAAAAACTGGCTGCTAAAAAATGCAGCCTTTCTTCCTCAAGCACTGCAAAGTAATCAGAGAGCCAAGGACTTGTAAAATTCCAAGATGTGACCCTTTCAATAGTATAAACCTCTACAGTGATTTAAAGTCAGCCATAAAGGTTACAGCAGTCCTTAGATTTTTCTAACTTGCTCACAGACTAGAGCAAACATCTGTGCCTGTGACTGGATGATGCACAGTAGAAAAATCTCCAGATCCTAGGATTGTGTCTAGCCAAAGTTATATCTACAATCCTCTGGCTTCCCCACCTATAAACTTTATAGTACCAGGGAAGGACCTTCTAAAGGGATGGCGGACTCAGAGTTCTCTGGGTCCCATGGCTGATCCAAGAAGAAAGTTTGGGACTCACAATCTATACACACTGCAATAACTCTACCGTAAGCATGCATAAGAAGCTTCATTAGTTTGAAATGTTGAAGTTGTTTTTCAGACAACATTTTGATTAGCGTACTGTCATCTCAGGCAACAGAAGCAAAAGCTGTTCCCATCCAGCAGATGCACGGTAACTTGCTGTCCCTTTCTCACCCTGCAAGTTTTTCACAGTTATGGCAGCAGTGGAGATCAGTCCCCTATCTTTATGCCCAGTAACACAGCAACTTTCTGATCATTATTTTGCATTGTTGTCCTGAGCACTTCTGTCAGTGATGTTCCGGATTACAAGAATGATCTAGCATGAGCGGAACTATCAGGTTCAAAACACCGAAAGGGAGATGCTTTTTCATGCAGTTGTTACATGAACTCATTACATCAGGATGCCCACCTCAAAGCCAGTGAGTCAGTTTGATATAAAATAATGTGATTGGCTCTTCATGACTGAAAACTTTGTATGTGCTGCTGGTGGTCAACAGATCCACTAGCAGAACACGTCCCTCCAGAAGTGGTTCCTGTGAAGGGCAGAGGAAGGAGAATCAGCTACAATGTTGTAAACGTACTGTGTTGTAAACATGTTTGTGAGTGATCTTCCAAAGAGGATGGCAGCAGCCTGAAGAGCTTCTCAGTTCCTCAGATTATGGAGTACCTTGATCTGTCACTGAAGAGTCTGACAAAAGCAACCAAGAAACCAATGAGTTAGTAGTTAGTACAATCAAGTTGGAAGATCATTTATCAGCACTACTTTTTTTTTTTTTTTTTTTTTACAAATACGGGAAGATATTATTGCATTAGTTGCATTCAGGTCACAGCTTTAAATCTGATAATGTTTTGAGGAGCAGAGAGAAGGGGAGATAGATGGGGATCTTTTTAAATTCAATTACAAATTCTGACGTAGTCACATAATTCCAAGATGCGAACTGTAGAGCTAGATACACTGATGGTAAATTCAGCATTGTCTTGCCTTTCATCCAAGTTGCAACTTTTCAGGTACATACTAGGCTTCTTTTTTGAACAAGTTTGATCTGTTCTGACCAAACTTGGTTTTTGTTATGGAACCTGGAATAAGTAAATGTTTATATTTTCCCAAAGCCTGAACAGGATTTTATTTAGCTATTACAGTGCCAGGTATATCTACACAGGTACTCCTTAGACAGGCTAGGAAGTGACCCTTTGGAGAGGAGTGGAAATAGATTAGTGTTCTATGCATGGTATATGCTGGAGCATTCTATTCTTGAAAAACTTAGAGACTATTTTCAGTTTACTTGAGACTTTCAGTGTTAGATTTTTGTAGACTAAAGGTTTTGAGAATTTAAATTGAAGACTTGGGAGACTATCTTCTTGTAGATCTAGACTGTACCTGGATAGTTTCAGAAAAGTACCTCATTAGGTGATTTCAAGTGCAGCCAATTAGCAATTTACATCATTTCTTTTTTCTGTGCTTGATAATTGACTTTACAATAAAATTAAATCCATGTTTCAGAAAAAATTTCAACTGTGTTGTGAAATGCATTAGTAAAACTGTAGCCAGTGTGTCCATTTCTGGCACTTCTGAGATTGGATCTGGAATATTGTGTCCAGTTTTGAGCTTCCCAGTAGAAGAAAGATATTAACATGCTGGAGCAAGGCCACCAGCATAGTCAGGGCGTAGAGGATATAATATGTGAAAAGAAGTTGAGGAAGCGTGGTCTAGATAAGGGAAAGCTCAAAGGAGAACTTGGTCTATACACTACCTTGATGAAAGGGTATGAGAAAGACAGAGGCAGACCTGTCTTTTGTCAGATGTGCATGATGACAAAACAGAAGTTGCGGCAGGCAAACACAACTGAATATAAGGATGACATTTTATAATTCTATAAAGCATGTAAATAGAACTATATGGAGCAAGCAGATTTTAGATTCCATAGGCATAGTCTACTAGATATATTTTAACTGAAATATGCAAAACCACGTCTAGTTCATTATGAGATGAAACATGCTTGGTGCTATTTTAAAGGAAGGATGTATTATTTTCATTAGTGTTCTTGTGAAGACTGTTTCATGAAGGAGGCTCTTTTATGTTCTGTTCAATGCTGTTCATTACCTTCAATTCAATCAAGTGGCTGATCAAAATAGATAGATGAGTGGATTTTTTTTATTTATTCCTGACTTAGCAGATGTGTGGGAATCTAACTTACTCATTTCATTGTTCCACAGAATTATAGAATGGACACGTCATTAAAATAAGGAAACCAGGAATAGTTAAAGGGAAGAAAAACTTTTTCTCATCACCAAAAATGAAAAGCTGTCATTATATAAGCTATACATGATGAGAACTTTTTGGCAATTTTCTTACTATCAAACATGGTAGACACAATGATTCTGGCTGCATAATGCAGCATTGTAGAGACAGAATTTGTAAACAGTATGTAGACAGCTTTAAAAAAGCTTGGAGTCTATCACAGTATCCCCTGAGCTTGCCAGTAAGGCTAAGCACATATGCTGATCATGGCAGTACAAAAAACAGCTGGTCCTCTGATGCATAACATGTTGTGTAATGATCATGCCTTTGCTGTTAAACATGTGAAGTATACTGTTGTAGCTGGATAGTTTAAAGGTGTGAGCTGAAACTTGAAATGTTGTGTTAGGTAAATGTTAGGATCTTTGCTGATCCTGATTGTGATCTGTAGAGTTTCCTTTGTCACCCAAGTTTGCCCATACCACTTTGTCTGATAAATGTCATTCTCTATAAATATTTTTTCATTAAAAAAAATGGATTAAAAATACGCAAGTAATCTTGAAACCCTTCGGTAAACTCCAGGACAGACATACTCAGAGAAGTGAGCTCCTCGATGGCCAGCTTAGAAGAGTATTTTCTGCCAACATGTCAACAACTTTATCAAGATGGGAGAGCAATCCTACTGGGAGATAATCAGGTAATTGTATTGTTGGGGTGTGGAGGAAATTAATTTGATCCCATGGCTCTGTTGTTCTGTATTTTTATAGAAGGGCTGTACATATTAATGTTCAGAATACAAATTCTAAAAACTGGCACCCAAGTAAGGCAACCTATTTCCCAACACAGATGTCTAAATAACCAACAGTAATTTTTATTCATAAAGTGTTTCTTTTTGACTAAGTCCCTACTTGCCTTCTACTTGTTCTGAAAACCTTTCTGAGACTTGTATTTCTAGATACATAAAGGAAGAGTAAAAGTAAAAGTCCTTTACAACATTGGTGATTTTTACTGTAATCCAATAATGAACAATAAAGAGACCTGGCATACTGCAGTCTACCTTATTCATATAGTTGCGCAGTTTTTATCAGGATTTATCTCACAGTCCCTTTTGAAGCAGAACTATAGTGGTTTGAAATATAATTTTCCTTCAGGTTGGACAGATGTTTTAACAATATAAATGTAATAATTACACGACCAAAAGCGTTATCACAGAGTATAAGGATACAGTGGCCGTTGGTGACAGTTGCCATCATTCAGCAAGTATTCATTTCTATGCTAGTGAACAACTTTACTCTCTTGAGCATTTTTGTACAGTATCATAATAAGTGCTGATTTTCTAATCGTTCATATTGTGCTGCTCATCCAACATTCAGGAGAAATCCTTACTATTGAATGATATTAATTTCTGCTCCCTCACTATTTTTTTTATGTTAAGATGATATAAAGTTTGTATCTTGCCTGTATGCTAATACATCTCATTCTCCTTGAAATCTTTTGACTTGTTTAATGCCTTTCCCCACTGTTTGAAGATAATTCATTACTTTCTGATTTTAAAAATCTAAGAACTGAAATAAGCTTATAGACTTTACCTTTGAGTTCTGATTCATTTCCTTTTTTATCCTTTTTATTTTTAATGGCCTTTTCAGCAATATGATAATCTCTCCAGAGGGATATTTTTACCTTATAATCCTTTTTATACTCACATTCTTTTTGTAGCTAGTACCGTAGTTCAGGTAAAAGATTTTTGTATATTATTAAAAAGTAGAATGAAAGTATTAATCTCAAAATCCTTGCTAAGTTTCTCTTCACTAAAACACATACATTTAACCTGTTCAGGAAGTTTTTGGATTCTCTACATTGTTATATTTATGAGCTGCATAATTTATTGTCTGTAGAACTTTATTACATCCTCCCTCTGCCTGTTTTCATTAGCAGAGAAAGTATGAGCAGTGATAATTCAGAACAGATCAAACATTTAGGGACATTACATCACACGTTACTTCGGAGGGTGGGATTAGGGATCGTAATCCCTAATTTACTATGCAACTGTCTTTACAGTTCTACCTGCTATTCCTCCCACATTTGGAACAGAAATAGGACATATGAAATGGATTGCATAACAAGTACACCACTGGTCTGCTTGAAACATGTTTTCCCTAACACAGGAGTAAAAGGAAAGGTCCTATGACCATTTGGAAATAGGAGGTTGTAGTTTTTAGAACTGTTTTCTGTAACTAGGCTGTTCATAGAATTCAGATAAAATAGGTATCTACTAGCAGCTGTTACTGTTCAGTTTGTTTCTCACAGGTTTCACTGAAATTATTATAAAAGGTCTCAATTTTATTTAATCATTTCTTGAAAATTAAAGGTAACATTTTTATTTTTAAAATCAAAGCATGCCCCACATTTCTTAGAAGCCAAGAAAAAAAGAAGCATAACTTTGGGGGTATTTATCAAAGTTACTTTTGAAAATGAACTTCATATCTCATCTGTTTGCATATTTCTTTTCTAAGTATTGTAATCTTATTAGTTACTACATGAAAACATCCTTTTCTGTATCAAACTGCTTTTAAAACATTACTTCAATTACTATTGTCATATTACATTTACCTTATATTTCATCACTAACCATTATTTTTGACAAATGATTTAACTAATCAAAAAAACCCCATCTGTTTCACAAATAAGCAAGATAGTCGCAATTTTTTGGATATTAATTCTATACAAACTGACAATTTGCAAGTATCAGCCCCATCACCACTAATATTTTACTCAGATCAACACCACCCTGACACATATAGAGTGATATAACTTAATAGATAAACTGACTTTTAATTCCTTGTCTAAATTCAGCTCCCAGTGTTCACAAGAGATTTGTTTCAGAAAGGGAAACAGTATCAGAGAACTGACTATATGTGCATACTTTGCGTCATACTGATAAGATGAACTGACATATGTTGTGACTCATTAAGATTTTGCTCTTCTGTTCAGTCTTGCACATTTCTCTTTATTTACTGTAAAGATCACTGAAAAGCTTGCCCTGAAAATAGTTATTTTAATTGGCAAGGGTCACCATAGAAAGAAGCTCCCAAAGACATGATCAAAGCTCTGTGGATAGGAAACTCATGAGCTCATTAGTCTATTACACAAATGGGAAAGATAGTAAGTTGTAGTCTCTCAGCTTTGCTGAGAGGGAGCAGAATAAACTCTCACTATTTATTGCTAGCCAATGACACCAAGTAGTTTCACACGGACTCTGCACTGGAAGTATAATTCAGCACATTAATTATATCTCAACATATAAAATTAGTTTATAGTCAAAATGCCTAATATACCCAGAGTTCATATTATAATATATGGTCTTTTTTATACTGTTACTGCTCTTTTCTTTAGCATGAATTAATGTGCCATGAGTCAACAGTCATTGTGATATTGAAGGGAAGAAAATGTGTTTATACCCATTCTTTCTTTCTTTCCAACCCATTTATTACACATCCGACCCTGAAGATGTTTTTAATTAGTTGATAAGAATGGCAAATAATAAACTTCATGAACATTTCATTACAGTGTGTGTGAGTATTAATTGTTGCCAACTCATCAACCCTAAAGCACATTAGTTCTGGAAAGTTTTATTTTATCTATTCTATACTTATGAGTGCAATCTCATCTTCAAAATATTAGTAAAAAAACCCTTTTGAATATAAATTTTAGGTCTGATATTCTCATATCTCAAGCTGCCTTTAAATGCTATCTTAGGAAATATTTTGTTCATTCGTAATTGAGTTAAAATGATATCTATGTGATTTTCCTTGCTTTTGGCCTTTTTAATTACCATACCAGTAATTCTTTGGACTCTTATTT
The DNA here is from genome assembly GCA_009867235.2 of Psittacus erithacus. Lineage (NCBI taxonomy): Eukaryota > Metazoa > Chordata > Aves > Psittaciformes > Psittacidae > Psittacus > Psittacus erithacus. The sequence goes on from WYDI02022241.1 coordinate 25,691, forward strand.
ATATTTCACCTGAGATTCTATTAGTTAATATTTTCTTCCATATTTGGTTCATTTACCAGTGCTATAGTCATTAGTTTGTGCCTAGTTTGTTATAAAAATCTAGACATCTGCACCAGCCTGAAAAGTCTCTGTGACATTTACAGAAGGAATTAGAAATAGGTGTAAAAGCACAGTTAAACACTGCCTAGAATAGATTAATAAACATGTTAATTCAAGAGAAAGAGGTTGTTATGGTAAGGGACAATGCTAAAGGAAGCGTTTTCTTTTACCTTGAATCTTTCAGCATACAAGGGAGTATTGTATGTAGCAGTAACCTTTTGTAAAGTATAATCCACTTCACCTTGTGTTACACCCCGAGCTACAGATGTTATTATATCCCTCTTGGCTCCACAGCAGAGGACAAGTTCAACAGATATAATAAAGTTCTCCAACTCTTGTTCACGTCCTGCCAAGAGAAAGGAGTGACTGTTTTCAGTCTTCATACACACAGTATGTTGCGAGGGAGTTTTCCAGACAAGAAGTTGGTCTATTGATTTTTTAGAGTTCCTAATTCTTCTATGCATATGTTCTTGTTCAGCACATGTGCCAAAGTCAATTATTCTCTATAATGATGAGTTCTAGAAACTCACCTCAGATAATAAAGAAAAGCCACTCAATCATATGCAGCTAGAAGTTGTAGATATTATGCAATTCATTAACAATAATACTACAAAGCACAACAAAAAAAGGTAAAAGAAAGCTCTATTAAATTAAACAGTCTAAGCCAATCTTTGTTGGATGCATTGGCCCTTTAGTTTCATCCAGTTGTCTCCCTGGTGAACTCAATGACTACTGTGAAAAAACTCCTCTTTGTTTTGTTGTGTTTTCCTGGGAAGCAACATTTCTCAGCATATTGGCTGTCATAGGCTTCTGACAGGACATCTGCTGTCAAACAGGAACACGGTACTTTTCAGCAGTAGATTACAAAGCATGTGAACTTGCAACCTGGCATGTAAAACATCATTTAATCCCCTTCTACAGAGCTACAAGAAGAGCACTAGTCTTGGGAGTGCAATAAGACTGGAGTAGCAGGGGCATGGAGATCAACGCGCAAAGGCTGACTGAACAAAACATGAAGAAAATTTTTGAAGAGAAAAGAGGTTGTTTGCTTTGCAGAATCAAAGGTGATATTCCAACATACAGAAAAGCATAGGGGGAAACAAAGTCCTTGCAAATGGTGATTTAAAAACATGGGACTGAAAGGATAAGGGTTGTGATCTACAGCTCTAATGAGGTGAAACCTCGAAAACACCATTCACCCCAAATGCTCCACTTTTGAAAGTAATCCATATAGATCACATAGGAGCAATGCTGCCCTTCAGTTTGTTTGTTTTCTGGATGGGGACTGGGATCTTGTGGAATGTGCTTAACCCTACCTAGAAAGTCTAGATGCAATCAAAATATTTGCTCTGGGCATAGAGGCAAGCCTTACAGAACAACGACAAGGCACTTGCAAGAAGGAGGCTGTACCAAGCAGACTGTACACCTAGAGGGACAAGGAGTGAGAATATTACTCTAGATCTGTGTAGGCCTGAAATCTATGCATGGTAGCACTTAAATACATCAGAAGTTCTGCATGACTACAGAACTGAGTGATGATCTGTGTCACACTCTGAGTGTAATTGGCAGAGAAGTAGTTTGGATTATTTTACCACTGATACTGGAATTTCTGTGCTTCTGAATGTATGATAAATATTACTCTGACCCAAAATGGTGTTTTGCTAATATTTCAATTTACCTTTTTTTTCTTTCCTTAAATGTTCAAATAAATTGGTACTTGTAAAATTGCTTGTGGGAATTTTCAGAATGATGGTGCTTGAGGCATCTTGGACCTTGGAACTTTACAGAAAAGAAAGAACATGGAAACCAGTTCACAACATGATTTTATTTGCACTCCAGAGGATGTTTAATAGCAGTCTCTAAGCAAATAGACTGATTTCAGTTTTTCTCCATGAACATTTATGTGCACTTATACAAAACTCAGCTTTGAAGTATCGTTTTATTTTAGTTTGCAGTGTTTTCAAACCCTCCACACTGTGCAGAGGCAGAACTCCAGAACAGATGCTTAGTCACCCCAGCCTAGATTTTGCTGTGTTCCTCCCAGATGGTTTCTCAGCTCAGTTTTGACAATGACGAAGAGTTTTTGACTTCTTTACAGTGTTTCCTCAAGCAGCAGGAAAAGTTACCAGAACAAATATTTGCGTTCCTGTTATATGAAAAACATTGCAGTATTGTTTCATAAAGCAATAATCCCTTTACAATAAAGTAATTTTCTTTAAGTTTATTCACTGAAGAGCTAGGTTACTGCCTGACAAAGCAATACTGTTTTATTGAATAAGCATGGTGTTTCCAAAATAACTTTTAGATGTTCCCTGGAAGAGCTTCATTAGCGCTACAACAAATTTTTTTTTATAGCCTTCCTGTTTTAACTGTTTACACAGCTGCTATTAATTCTACATGTACCTTTGAAATACCTTTCCAATGTAATGCAATTTTTAAACACTTGCAGCCTTATGATCTTCCTTGAGTGAATGGTATTTGCAAACCAGTTTTGTAGCTTAGTCCTCTTTGTCTTTGAAAGTCATGTGTTTCTCCATTGCATCAGCACAAAAGGCTAGGAACAGAAAGGTCTGATGACACGTTACCCCTCTTAACTTTACCATTGCAAGTAGAAACTCTGTGGAAGCTGTTGTCCCTGTTGAACTGTGACACAACCAAGCTACAAAGAGTATTAAATCATAGAATACCAGGTTGGAAGGGACCTCAGAGATTATCTGGTCCAACTTTTTTAGGCAAAGCATGACTTAGACTAGATGTTCCAGCACACTGCTATCCCATTCTTGTTATGTCATGAAATATCTAAGTGTAGTTTGTGGTAGGTGAAGTTTCTGCAGCTTGAAAGACTTACTATTGAGAAAAGAAAAAAAAATAGAATCTCTAGTTTGGCTAATTCTTTTGCATAAAGGTCATCCTATTGTGTACAGAAGCTTATAAAGTGATGCTTTAGCCTCAGAAGTGAGATATGAATTCCTCCACACAGGCCAACCAGTAATCATTTAATCACTTACTTACAAATCTGTTTGGCTAATAAGCAGTCACATTTCTGATTTTTAAGGGAGAAGTAGTATAATTTATTGGACCAGCTGGTACAGTTGGAAAAAACGAATGAACTCTTAGCAGAGGTCTGAAACAGACTCAAGCAATTCCAACCAAAGTACATCAGAACAAATGCTTTCAATCATATTTGGTTAAGTAGCCAGGCAATTTTACAAAATAGGATAGTTATTGGAAGAGAATAACAGTAAGAGAAGAGGTGATAAAATCCTTGGCCTTTTGAGAAAGAGGCAGAAAGAGGCAGTTAGTCACTCTGAGACTGAAACATTGTATGGCTTTTTTCCCCAAAAAATCTATTTCCTCATCATTCTATAAAAGATATTATCTCCCTCTGGAAACTTCTCTCACTTACATCCCTAGACTATTACAGCTTCAACAACACTACAGTTCTGATTGATGGTTTAGTGCACAGAAGACACATCTGTCATTTGCTCTTTGACAGATATTAAAAACTAGTAAAGTTGTAGAAATATCCTTCTGAAGGTGGACACCAGATAAAACCTAATATAAATCAGAGCTCAGAACCTGAGATATTCCCAAGCATTATGATCTCCTACAAGAATAATCCCACTCTTCTTCAGCTTCAGGGAAAATAAAACACATGCAGACAGAAAGCAGAGAGTTAGTATTATTTCAGAACAAAATATGTTAAGTAGCGGTTTTGGCATACATGCATTGTATAAGTATATGAAATTAGGCCCTAAAGAACTGAATCACTGAAGGAATTCATTACCTAAATTGGTGCTGAAATAGAAAATAGATACATAAATCCACAGCTGAGAACCCAAATCCCTTTGCTTATGTCACTTAACCCTGGGAGTCCTCATTTTCCAATAATTTTATTAGTCAGGGTTTTTTATAAAGAAAGCAGGGCTTGTTTGTTTTGAAATCCCAACTGCTAGAATGGGAGCTGAATCTGGATTTTCCATTTCTAGGTGAGCGTTCCAGTCACTAGACCATTGTGTAAAATAGAGTACCACTATTGTGGGCTTTATATCTCTACCTTTAGGATAAGTTTCCTACCTGTAGTTGTCTCTCAGATAATGTAATCTCATAATAAAGCCCTGGAAGAAAACAGCATTTTAGATACATTCCTGTATTTGACATTTCTTTATGCTTTGATCTAAACCTATGCTAATTAGGGCTATGAAATGTTGTGCTCTTTCTTCCCACTTATAAATTGCCTTTCATTGGTACAATTTTCTGTTCAGCTGAAGACCTGCTGAAGATTACCAGTCTATAAAAAGTAGTATGCTTTATTCTTTCAGTACATATTGTAAAATAGAGCTTCTGTAATAGAGGCTAAAGTGCTTTTTTAAGCCTATAGAGACATTCATTGCAGACTTGATGCTTTGCTCCTTCAAGTCAACAAGTTCCTATTGATTTTGGTACATCCCAACAATAATATGCTAACTCACTATCTACATTCCCAGTATTGCTGTAGATTTTTAATATCATTTTAGCAACAGAGAAGAATGATTCACTAATGCAAGAGGTTTAGATTGCATTCCTATTAGTTAGGCTTCCATTTGTATAATTGAAGATGTAGGAAAATAACCAAAATTGGGTGTCATGGGTTCAGCAGTAGCAGTCATTTTTTCTCCTTCTTAGTGGCTGGTGCGGCATTGTGTTTCTAACTTTCAGC
>WYDI02022242.1:0-18089 GCA_009867235.2 Psittacus erithacus
TGAATGCTCCATCCCTGGTGGTGTTCAAGGCCAGGTTGGACAGAGCCTTGGGCGACATGGTTTAGTGTGAGGTGTCCATGCTCATGGCAGGGGGGTTGGAACTAGATGATCTCAAAAGTGCTTTCCAACCCTAACTATTCTATGATTCAACGATTCTATGACAATAAGTGAACATTTTAAGAAACACTGAAAGGAGCTTTAATACACTGAATTTTGCTAATGCAACTTGCTTCAGATACTTAAGCTTTGAAACACAGAGCAGATATAAACAGATTCAGTATCATCTTCCCAGGCTTTGCTAGCGACAAGCGCATTCTCAGAACAGACAGCTATCAGCAAGGAATGTCACTGCTCTCTGCAAGAAATCCAACCATCACTTTAGTGTCAAAAACACCCTGTCCATTATATTTGGAAAGGATAAATCATGCTGTGAAGACTTTTGGTAATATTGGCTGATGATAAAAATTGTAACTTTAAAGCAACCAAAACCTATGATAGAACACTCCCTTCTGTGCCAACAAATCTTACACTCTTCTGCCAGCTAGCACAATCCTATACTACTAAATATGCACACAACAGAGCAAACTGAACAAAGAATCACCTAGCGGAGAAGGACTGAATTAAAACAAAACCATATACATGATTATAGAAAATTAAGAGACAAAAAATAACACTGCTACCCTAAATATTTCTATGTATATAAAAACTACTTATGATCAATCAGCATCTGAGTTATCCTCATGGTTAAGAGCTTAGTGGAAGAATTATAACTGGTTACACCATACTTCATGAATACTTTAAAAATCAGATCTACTAGAAAACATTCACATGATTTGACAAATGTGCAGGTTTACTGCACAAATTAATATGCAACACCCACACAATTTCATTTAGCATTTAAGAACATTATTCAAAATGTTGTTAGCTGAAATTAAGTACATTTATTTGCATACTGAGAGAGTTAGGCAGTGTTAGGAAATCCTCATGTAGGAAGAACATTTTCTATTTTCCATTATTTATTATTTTTAGGTACATCTGGCTATGCTATAATCTCTATCCTACATTTTTAAAAAGCAGAATATATATGTAACAAGTATTTCACATAATACAAAGCCAGTCTGTCTCTATATTTTTGTTACTATCAACAATAATTTCAAGATGAATTTTAATCCATGTTTCTTAGTGGTATTTGCTGCTAAGCAGTTAGTTGTTAACAGTTCACTGGAATCTAATAATAAGAAAGAAACATTCAACCAAACCTAAAAAAAAAAAAACCCAACCCAAATAATAGTTAAATGGTCTTGGATAGTGAATGTATCATCACATACAATATTATCAAATCACAGTTAATCTACTTACTTATTAAGTGACCAACAATAGTTTTTATGGCTATAAAACAGATTCAACACATTTTACTGCGATAAAAGTGTCACTTTTTTTCAGAATGAAATGGAAAAAAAAAAAAAGAGTAATTCAGAAGTTTCTGATTTCAGTTACAACAGACATTTCCAGAAAAGGGGATGCTAAATCTCTGAAGTTACACACACATATTAAATGAGTCAGAGAATTAACTCTGTACCATAGCTAAAAAAGTAGATTCTCTATCAATTCAGATTATATAAAAAGAGTTACAAAAATGTTGTTTACAATCAAAAATTAAAAATACAGAGACTATGGAGTTGAAGATACTGAATGTGTGCTTATCTGCATTACAAAAAGGAAAATGCTTCAGAAAGTATTTGAAATACTAAAGATCTGATGCTGTAAAAGTATAGGAGAGTAGCTTGGGGCAAAAGAAAAGCGCTAGTATTATAACCTATCCAGCAGGTAAAAGTAACTACGCTGACAACAAACAGTTGACCTCCAGAACATATCTCATTTGTATCAAACTTTTCTTAAAATCCAATTAACTAATTATCATGCATTCAATGTATTTTATAGAAATCTGAATAATTAAAGTGCATAAGCTTTACATAGGAAGCTCTGGACAGCAGTATACAACTTAAGACTAAGCTAAAATAAGAACATACATGAAAGTTACATAGAAAAAAAAAAAAAAGTTATCCCCAGTTGTAAAACAGCAAAAACTCATGAATATAAAGTAACCTTTAAAAAAAAAAAAAAAAGAAAAAGAAAAAAAAGGTAAAAAATGAACATAGCAGAAAAATACCATCATCAGTTGAAGGAATTACACTTTTTCTTGGGGAGATTTAATCCATGTATAGTTTTGTAAGACTTTAAAGTTCTAACTGTGTACCAAAAAATGTAACTTCAAAAAATGGTATCAATTTGATTCGTTGACTTAAAATGAATTCAGCTGTGTTAACTGAATTTATTTTTTTTGTAATCCTGTATTTTTCAACATAAATTAATCAAGGCAGAAAACCTGGACACAACTTGAATTAAAAGCATCCAAGATCTTACAGGTAGATACTAAAAAAGGCATGTCCCTCAGAAGGGAAGGAACAGGAGATGGTTCTGTGGCTAAGAACATCTAAAGCTCAAAGTTTCAGACAATTGGAATATAAAGGTATGAGACTGAAATGTTACCAAGAATTAAGTAAGTATGTGGCCTATCATGTATGAGATGCTCTATGACATCTGTGGATATACACATTTTTAACCTTCTATCAGATGCTCTTCTTACACTGAGGTATATCTTGCATTCACTTCATAGCAGGAGCATATATAAGCAGTGATGACAGTGTAGACAATACACTATAAATGAACATATGTGGTACATCCAACAGCCTAAGAACTTTGTCAGTTGACAGAAACTAATAGCTGAGAAAAATCATAAGGAAAACATTTGTGGATTACACTAAGAATGTTGGCAATTAAAGCAAACAAGAGTTATAAATCAACTGGTCAAAAATATTTCTCTATTCTTTATTGTAATCTCATGAATGGCTTTGCATTGTTTTGCATAATGTAACTTGAGAGGTGATGAAGGAAAAGTCTTTCATGGTCCTGGTTATTAAACACTGAATATCTTTAACGGAAGGACAACATAATACACCTTCATCAATACCTGTCACTTAGTAGTTCAAATTAGCATAGCTTTCTTCATCCCTTGGGAATGCTATTAAACACAAGTTACACCAAACTACAAAGTATGCAGCTATCTGTACTCAAATTTCAGATTTGAGCAGTCCAATCCTTCAGAATTAAATACAAATTCAAAAAAAAAAAAAAAAAAAAAAGTTCTTGCTCACCATAAAAGAACTTTTTAATAAGCTTCACTGGCACCATCACGTTTCCTCATTAGAATGGGACTTTTTTTTTTTAGGATTACAACATGAACAGAATAAGATAGCATCTAATACAGTTTATTCATCTCTTGCCAAATGTTTCCATACAGAAGCTGAAAAATGTAATGATTTTAATTAATCTCATGTTTGCAAGTGATTAGCATTTACTCTTCGCATTGAAGCCAATAGGAGTTACTAAAGCTGGGCAGCTTTAAAGAGAAGGATGATTCCCATGCTTACAGATAGATTTTGCTAAGTAACTCTAAGCTCTCTACATTTGAAACTGTTGGTGTCTGGAAATCTACATCTCCCTAGTGACAGCACATCCACCATTCCAAAACTTAAACCCTTCTAAACTGATACCCACAATGAAAGACCTATTATTGGGTTTATCTAGTGCTGGGGGAGCACATGGTACTAAGCAATAACAAAATGTGCCAATGCCCTACTACAATTTCTACCCCAAAGACCTGAAAGGGTGCAAGCTGTAAAGCACAGGAAATGCAAAACACAATACAACACAGACAGAATGACAAGTGGTTGTTATTACTGAAATGCATTACAAAATTAAGTGGATTTTGAGGAGGTTTTGAAGGAGGATAGTGAAGGATCTTTACGTACGTTAATTGGGAGGCTGTTCCATGTGTAGGAGGCAGCGTGGAAAAAGACACAAAGTTGGGAGTGAGCAAAAGAGACAAAAGGGGAATTAAGAGCGATGCTTGGGAAGTGCTGACAGTAAAGGAAATGAAGACCAAGTTTAAGCCAGAACCAAGAATGCCTTGAACATGGCTAACTTTATGCAAGGGAGGAAAAAGATTTCCTGGCAAGGGCTTAAGAAGCAAGGAAACATGGGCAATTATACAGGAAAGGAGAAATGATTTGTGTAGCATGTCCCAAAGAGAAAAAAAAAAAAAAATAGTGTTAAGAAGTGGGAGACCATTTCACATCAAATATCTAGCGTAACAACATTTCAGTCTCAAACAATAAAAAAGAATTAACTTCTCCGTGATTATGACTAAAACCCAGCCAGATGTGAGGACTGGTAAGAACATTGGACTGCAGTGATTCTTTATCTAAAGCTGTTAATTACGTGAAAAATAACCACACACTGTAAGAAATACACACCCAAAATAAATTCAAATGGAAAAGATTAGAAAAATAGGTGTCTTAAACATGCCATTCAATGTAGCAGTTCAATGTGTTTGTTGTGATTGTTCTATAAAATGCGTAAACTCATTTGATGCACAAATAAATTCTATCCATACGGAGTTTTAGCTGCTGCATTCCTATTCATCATCACCGTCACCAGTTATGAGAAATACACAAACTCTCAGCATACACTAAACTTTGATGAAGAAAACTTCTAAAATACAAATCTACTACATTTGAAAAATCAAATTATATTTTCAAAGCATACAAAAGGGAATGAAATACCATGACTTTATTTGTTCTGAGCCAGAAGTGCCTTTTCACATGGTCTAAATTTATTTTTCTTCCAGGTTACAACTTTGTGTCATTTACAGGTGCATATTAATCAGGTCTTGAGAGCTAAGTACAAAAAAACCTGACCAATTTGTTACTAACATTAGTAAAAGCAACTTCCATATTACTGAAGCTTTAAAAAAATATTGGAATTAATATTGCCACTTCCTCTTCTTGCCGGTATTTTCAAAGGAATTATAAGCATATTGATTGTTCTTCGTAAGTGTTTGATTTCTTTTGGGTTTAAGCACAAATTCAGGTCCAAGCAACTCATACCTTATCAATAAGTGTGCAGCTTAAATATTTGTACCTGAGTTCAACTCATGATGTCATTGATGTCCACCTCTACAACAGATTATATCAAACCATATTTTGCTGGAAACTTAAACATGGGCATCTAAGTCTCTACTCTTCTTCCACATAGTGATACTTCATTAGTAGGCCAAACTAGCAGGGCTTACTTATTTTCTTTCCACTCATACTGTCGCAAATTTACTGTTCAGAATTAGATGATTGAATGTTGGTCATTTCCACTGTATCTCAGTGAGAGGACTCAGTAAAGCAGTTTCTCCTTGTTTTCTTTTTGTGTGTGCGCATTAGTATGTGCGAAACTGCAGAAAAATAGAAAGTATTAAATACATTTCCAAATTCTAGTTTAGAAGGTCTCAATTTAGGAATGCTTTCCTTAAGTCCAATTAGAGCTTGTAGAAAAACTCTTTTAGCTTTAAAATACGATTTGACTTTAAAAAATTTTACATAGCCTTTCGCAGGTTTTTGAAACATACAAACAACAGAATGTCAGTTAGACCTTTAATTACAAAGAAAGAAATTTCTGTATCTCTGCACTATATGAACGTACGCCATATACATGTCACTTTGAACCAGATTATATTACACTATCTCAAACACTCAGGGAAATCTCTACTTACCCACAGATCATGTTCAGCATAATCAAACAGCAGCCAAACCTTTCTGTCACTATGAGAAAGGAAAACCTTCTGCAATGCAATCACATTAGGGTGCTTCAACTCTCGTAAAAGCTGCAGAGAAATAGAGAAGCTCTTGTTACTTCTGTATTTGTGAAGAAAACACAACAACAACACAGGTCTTAGCACAAATAGCAAACGACTAATGCTAAAACAGGCCCTAGAAAAGACATCACTGATTGAGTACATTATCTTCAGAAAGATCGAAATCAGGATATACACAGACTCTGTGGCATGGGCTGATGCTCTGTCAGTTACCTTTGTCCCATACTCAGCACACAGCTGTCCATCCCACATGCTCTCAGCTTCTGTCTTATTTCAAGATGTTATAACTGTTATCAAAGGTGAACATTAGGATTTTAGTATGCCAGAATGAAACTTATGCAGCTGGCCCAGTTCTTTGTGTGGATAACACAATTCTTGATCACCATGTAATTACTGTATTACTGACAATTTTCTTTTGCATTGGATCCCTGTCTGACTTGCCTTGAAGTCCACTGTGTGGTTTATTCTCAGAACATAAGAGCATTTTCAAAGGAAGGTTTACCAAAACCATTTTTCTAATGGTTGTTGCAGCTACTATCCTGTAATCCAGAAATAAACCCAAGCTTATTTACTGGTTGCCAGAATGAAGACTATGTCTCATGACTAATTAGCACATTAAAGGAGGCACCACTGTTGAAGTCATCCTTCTGCCAGATTAAATCAGTCTCAGGAGGAGCTGGGAAGCGGCAGCCCCGAAAATATCATTTCCATGAAATCACATTTTTTTTCCCCTCCACACTGCCATCTCAAGAATGATTGATCACTTCTGTTTTATCTGTAAATTGCTTGCATCTGTAGCACTAGTATATAAATTGCAAAGAATCAATTTATAATGGCAAAACAGTAAATGGAGTAGGTTCCAAGGCACATTTGAGAGAAATTATAATCTTCCTCTTTCTCACCTTCCAGAAAAAGACTCAATACATTTATTTGGGGGGGAAAAAAATAAGGAAAAGGATTAATTTGAAATTATATTATCCTTTGTCTATATAGATATCTGTCAAGGCAAGAAATCTTCTAAAGAATATTACAACAGCTTAAATCTATTCCACTTTTCAGAATATCAATTAAGTATTTTTTCTCCCATGTAGGAAATATTTTCTTCTTTTTGTTTCTTCCTCTCCCTAACACTAAGCATTTCTAGCTGTAAAAGAAATTTCTCCCTAATGAACTGATCAATAGTCATGTCCAGGTACCACTTGTGAGATAGAGTTATAATAATTTTGCCAGTTAACAAATCGTAGCAATTTGCAGAATTATAAACTAACAGAACGCTGTAGATTGAAACTGTTTCTTCAACATGCATCAAGAGATGTTGCTTGTCTTTATTAATATTAAAAACTTTTTCAGTAGGGAATGTGATACTGATGCCTTTTTTCTTGGCTTTTTTAATAAACAGTGTCTCTCATTTTAGGATAAGTTTTAACTAAAAACCATTATAGTAGGCATATTTTTTTTTTAATTGCTATTACATTTTTCTTAAAGATACTGTTGGCAGTAATAGCAATATAAAATAATTCCAAATTACTGCTGGTTTTCAGGGAGGAAAAAAAAAATGCATTCTCTCAAAATAAGTAAGTAAAACTTTGCAGTAGGAAACAACCAAAGAGTAAGTAGTTCCATATCAAATGCAAGCATACAATAAACACGTTAACAGAAATACTATATTGAGCATAAGGTTAAAAAGAATGCCTGAAGTGTTGCGCATTTACAGAAAGGTGGTATATGAAAATGAGACAGGAACGTGTATACTCTGCAGCTCTCAAACACCTCTGCTCACACTATGCCAACACACAGAAAGCAGTGTGTACACAGCAGTGGTCACCATTTATCAGAATAGCCTGATTAATAAATGAAACCCGAAATCTCTCCTTTTCATGCAAACCAGAGCAAAAGGACACTTTAATAAGGAAGTAGTACACTTCTTATCCCAAACAATGACATACACTCATTTTCAATGAGGGAGTTATTTCTAATGCATTATTCTCCTTTTTGATTCAACACAGATGACACAACAAGCATCCTTATCCAAACCCAGCATTTTTCACACAACAGAATCAAATTATTAGTGATACGATCTTAAATGGTGATTTTTGTTAAAAACATGAGAACATGAGGACATGAGGAGGAGACCATTATGTCACTTTTATACTGCACGTGTTAAGTTTCTAACAGTGAAAATCTGTATCTGACCTGAAGCTGAAGAACAGAGCACTCTAAGGCCAACAAACAGGCTCTGCAAAAAAGTTCTGAGGCTCTATTTTTCCGCCACTGGAGCACTGGTTACTGTTGCAGCCACATATGCCTAGAGCTCTCACCAGACTAACAAAGTCTGATTCCACAGGTTACAGCGCACTATCTACTCGCCTGCTTCTCAAGTCTGCTCTGCTCAAAAAAACTAGCAATAATTCATTTTCAATAAACCATGTTGTAAATTAACATGTTTAAAGCAATACGGTTATTTTTAAAGTTGCAATCTAGAAGACGCCAAGATGTTTCCAACACATTAATCATAGGGGCTACACTAGCCTTATAAAATAACAATTTTTTTTCTCTTAAAAAGAGCAATTACAAAGCAAAACATTTCAGAGACATGAATGCTCACCAAAACACAGCTTCTCTAATTGTTATCTTTAAGATATTCCTAATTTATTCAGAACATTTATGGACTTGATTCCCTGACTTAAACTCATTCTGTAATTATTTATACACCAACCAATTTTAAACACTAGACCGAAACTTGTCAAATCATCTTCTTCTGTCTAACAGTGTGCAACAGAAAATACTGACAAGTTATTAAGAATATTTTAAAAAGCTTTTGTGTTATCAATTCTATACTCCAACAGATAAACACATTTGTAATCAAGGAAGAAGGCAACTAAAATTTCATGTTTTTCTCATGCCCATCTTAAGTGAATGCCTTAGCACTTATGCATAGTAATTTTGGAAGTGCTTTTGTAGTTTCAGCAGACAACAGACCTTTATACCTTCTTTTACTACTGAGCCACAACCCTAATGTAACAGGATGACATATGAAATTTCATGTAAAGTAGAAAGCTGCAAGTGGAAAGAAGTGGTGCACATGCAAACCAGAACAGCTTTAAAAGGCTTCATTACATCCTGGCCATTGTGACTGGGATTACTGCAGCAGCAAGTGCTCCAGCAGCAGGAGCCAGACGAAGGAAATGTCAGATCCAGAGTCCAATGCACTGGGTTAAGAACAGGAGCTCTGCTCTAGCTATGCTGGGCTTGCAACAGTGCTAGACACCAACTAGATGAGATCAGAAACTAAAGCTTAGGGTACAAGCAACTAGCATGAGTCACAAACAGAAATGTTGGTCAGATTTATGTCTAAAAATAATTCTGTCTAGAGATGCAACTACAGCAGAAGAGAAGGTGATCACAGGGACTGAACTGATGTTATTCACAGGTACATGAAGAGTAGAGATGAGTGGAGTATTCAAAAAGCACTAGAAAGATGCTATCAGAAACGAATACAGCACAGAACCAAACACACAGCTATGGAAATCAAGAGACAGCAAATTTGAGACAAGTGTTTTGACAACAAGTATTGATCTAAGGTTTAGCTAAAAGAAGCCAGAGATTTCAGAAACAGTATTTTCGTTAAAGCAGACAGGTGGAAGCCAATTATGTGAAAACATGAGGGTGTATTTAAAGCTACTTGAATCATGGTTGTATCAGCTATCTACTCTCATGACTTTAACGTTTTACTATAATTTTGCCAATATTTAACTTCTACACCAACCACCTAACTGTACTGTCATTAATTTTTGTCTAGATGGCTTAAAAAAATCACATATTGCTTCAAAGGATGTCAGAGTAGCACTTAGTTCTTCAAGCTAACCATAATCTTGAAAACAAAACAAAAATATAACTCATCTCATGTTAGATGTGTCACTTTTGCTTTTTCACCAGCTTCTGCTGTAAAGGCCTGGGGGCTCCTATAGCCTTTGTGCAGGCTGAGAACAAACCTGACTTCAAATTCTTTGAATAAGGGAACAGAAGAGCTAATTTTTAAATATATTTTCTAAATAGGAGATACAGGGCAGAAGTGGGGGTAGGGGTGGTATCGTAAGACTAGTTACATAAGACTTTAGCTTAATCTAATGGCTCACCTTCCAGTTTCACCCTTCCACTACTCCCTTTATTAGCTGTCATCTGCCACATACATCTAAGAGTTGTCATGCACCTTTTCCTGAAATGGCTGAAACTTCTGTTGAAAACAAACCCTAAATGTACATATTAGTCCCACCTAGAATCCCAAGGACCATGTCAGAGACATGGAAAATCATTGTCTACAGCTTTTCTGCACTACAGATTGCCATATAAATGCTAAACATATAAAACAGATGAAGGAAACCTAATACCACGTTTTCTTAGGTCTTGTGCAGAAGCAAATCAGTTTGGAGACTTAGTTAATTCAAGTCTGAAAACAGAAAAGAAATTAATATACTGTCCTAGCAATTGAAAGATTCCAATGTACCTGCAAAATTTTATTACACATTTGCAGCCTGTACATAAAAAACCTACAAGAATTTATTACTAAGTGAACACAGCATCATCTTTAAATAGTTCTTTACCTTATTGTTCCTCCATAACTTAAGTAACATCATACCCAACTTGCAGTGAAATGCTAATAAAAAACTGTCTCTCATGTGAGTTCCAGTACATTTCTTTCCTGGTAACAGCACACAAAGCAGTTTAGGCAGAAAGTCACTGAGAAGGGCATCATTCTGAACTATCAACATCTGTGCAGCTTTGTTCTGTACAGTGGCTTTCTTGTAAATATATTAAATTATTATTATTATTACTATTATTATTATTCTACTGGTCAAGAGAATTGTACAAGCATCATTGCTCATCACAGTTCTTCTCTGATGCCACAGTCTCAAATTTTAAAATGCTGCATTTCAATGGCTCAAGTAGTATGAAACAGCTTGTAAGATTCCAGGCAGATACACGCTGTAAGCAAAATTGATTGCAATTTCTTCTGCTCCCTGATGAGCAAGTTCTCTCACAAGGGATACCAACCATTTCCCTCACAAGCGAATGTCTCTTACAGCAGGGGAGGGGTGGGAGTCATGATGGCGAAGTATCTGATGCCTGAGAAAAAGTTATATTGCAACAGAACTGATACAGAAGCTTGAAACACTGGAAACGTAAAGTGTCAGCAGTAGAGCTAAATTAGACTTTGCACGGAAAGTCAAAATAAAACAGTAAAGATTGTCTAGCCAAGAGTGCACAAGCACAAGTGGTGTATCATATAGTTTTAATAAAAAAATAAAAATCTAAAAATATTTTAACCTATGTTTTAATGACAGCTATGATACTGATCATGGAAAGAGTGAACACACACATAATGGAAATGCCTCACATTTAAGAAAGTGAAAATGAGCACAAGTCAGATATAAGCAGAACTCAGAGGCAGCATCATATGATTAACAGATACAGCACATAAATTTACAGAGGGGACAGGGAAGGGAAACAACCCATTTGCAGACCTGCTAATCCAAAGCATGCAAAAAAATTTTTGAAACAATGAATACAAAGAAAAATGTACTAAAAAAAAACCCTACACTGATTTTCTTCTCTGATAACTGATTTTCTATACAAGCAGAAGATCTGTGTTCAAATTTCAACTTTATAATAGTGGGTTTTGTCTGATGGGAAGGATGACAAAGGGAAGAATTTTGAGATGAGCAAGAACTTACCTACAAAGGCAGCTGATGATGGAAAATATTGCAAGGTAAAGGAGTTCTATATATCAACTATTCGAAGAGTTACAAAACAATAGGTATTGTGATTGTTAATAAAATCCATCTTGGCATCTAGACCATGAGCATGAGTTAAATTATCTGATTAAATAAAGGCAGCATTCCCAAAGGAGTGTGATAATACATCATCTTTTATGATACTCTATATGACTGAATAAAAAAAAGATAACAGAAATGGGACAAAGCACAAAATCTGAATTCATGCACTTACAAGCTAACCAAGAGTTTCTACTATAGATGAGAAGTCATCAGAAACAAGTGACAAAATGGTAGAACTGGATTTCCATAAAATAAAGAAAATTAAGCAGGTAAATCTAATTTTACATATACTAGCTGAGGTATTCAGAGAAAGGGATGCATTGATATCAACACACAAAAGGTTTCTGTGATTTGAATGCAGTTTTCTCTTCCTGCGCTCAAATACCTTCCCTTCTACACGCTCACAGAAAGATGAATTCACCCTGAAAGAGGCAAAGGGTGACCAATCTATCTCTCAACAGGGAAGAAAGCTTGCTCAATTACTGTAACTGATCAAATATTGAAAGGAAGTAAGATTGGTATCCACTAAAATACAAAGGTGTGAGCACCAAAGATGAAAGACATAATTACACTGAATGACAATCATGGTTCAAGAACAAACTGATACAACTGATAAGAGACAAATTTACCCCGCAAGATGGCATCTCCTGAACAGGAAGGTTCAGAAATAGTTTCTCAATAGCAGGGAAAACAGAGTATCTCATTTGCAGCTTGATCACCATTGGAAAAAAGTTACTTGATGAATTTGATCTAACAGTAAGCCAGTAGATTCAGTAATGCAATGTTTATGCACTTCTCAGAAGCCTTCATGAAAGGTGGGTTTGGTGAGCATTTATTGATTATCTCCAGCAGATGAAAAATATCATGCACTGACTGACAGTCAGCTTCCATAGTAATCTGGTTTAAACTCTTTGAACTTCGCCTACAAACTTTCTATCACCATATAATGCAAGTAACTTTTACATGAAGCAGTAAAAACAACCAGAAAGCCTCTTGCTCTTCTAAGGTATAGGAAGTTCTGCTGTTTTCTCCCCAAAGGAAAAGACTTCAGTGAGACAGAAGGAAGAGAGTTATGCTGTTACTAATATAAACAACATGGTGAATTATGAAGGTGTTTAGCACATGCAAAAATGGTCAGACAGCATATTCCTCAAAGAAATAACCCTCACATGGAAATGATTTTACACCATTGGATGAATAATGCTTTCTAGCTACCACCTACAAAAGCAGGGTGAGGACAGACACTTTCATCTTGCTGTGAGGGAAACCTAAGAAAAATTAGAGAAAACTGGGCGACAAACACTGCTTTCGCTATGACACTAGTAAAACTTGCAGTAAACATGTATTTCTGTGTCAGTAATGACAAAACCTATAATCATCTTCAGAAATTTATTCTGAGGTCAATCTCATCTAAGAGGTGTTCCCATCTTTCATGTAGTTTACTCAAGTCTTTTCATCTATGCACGTAAACTGATCTGGAACAACCTTGGTAGTTTCTTTGATGGAAATGCACTCTGTAATGCATTTAACCACTTTCAGGGTTAGAGCCAAAACCTTTAACAGGCAGAGACGCAGATCATATGAAGTCAAAGGAAAGACCAAAGCATGAGCCTGATTTTTCATAAAAGCAATTGTAGGGTGTAGAATTTTAAAGTTGCCTCTTGTGTGATAAATATATTCAAAGCCTCTAGGGTCACTGAAGTTAGTTTTAAATTGAAGCTGAGGTTTTCAAAGGAACTTAAAGATCATCATTTTACTTCTTCAGAAGCTCTTTAAAAATTCCCATTTACTTAGATGTTATTAATCAAGACTAGATCCTCTCCTCCGTATTATTAATATTATCCTTCCCACAAAGATTCTCTGATGCCTACTGAGCATCGGGTCATGCTGAGCTCATGCTGCAGCTGCTCCTTCAGGGAGGTATATATAGGACTCTCAAAATAAAAAATAAGAGCAAGCAGCTATTAATTTTCTTAAACTTGTAAGAACAATCCTTTGCTAACTGCGCTACAGGTCTCAAAGTTATCAGGAAGAAGAAAAGAGAAAGGAACTAAAACAGCACACCACATTTAAAAAATACTCAAAATTAAGCTTTGTTTAGTGATCCAACTGATTGTCAAGTCTGCCATTTTCCAATTTGGATTCTCTTTTGTAGTTGCAGAAAAGTCCACTTACTGTACTGCATAACTGAAGCATAATAAATAAATAAATAGATAAATTAATCTTTACCTAGTAATAGCTTCAGGCTAAGCAGGTTTGGAGAGTTCGTTTATCAGTCCTTCAAGCTGTAAACTGTCTGTGGCTGGCATATGTATAAGAGGCCTCAAAAAGATAGAGACAACATAAAAAAGGGCATGGATACACATACACGTTTTTTTTTAAAAAAAAAAAAAAAAGATTAAACTCTCCAAAGAACCTAAGAAGAAAGGTAAAAGTTTAAAGTTGCAGCTTAGGCTCTGCTTCAGAGAAGACACATTCTTTGTACACTGGCCTGGTCAAGCTCTGTCTTTGGCAGCGTTTGGCACATAAAATCAAGTAGGGGACGCAGACTGAAATGACAAAAATTAGTGCTGCCCCAGTTTACAAGGCACATTCCAAATTAAAATTAACAAACTAAAGTATTTAAGAGCATGAGTCCAACCAGATTCTCCTCTTCCCCCTAATTCTCCTACACAAGCACCCAATTTTCATCAGTTTTATCCCAAGCAGTCCTTCATATTGAAACATCCCTCTAACTCATCCTATAGCCTTCTCCTTTCTTTATGCTTACATCTCTTTAAAGCACAGAGCCCCCAAACTGAGGGCTCCAAAATTCCACAGAAAGACTCAGTTTTAAAAAATAATTAAGTGAAAATACAGTGAACAGAATTTAGCCGGTAAATTGCCAAATGTCAGGACAGGAAAGAGGACAAAAACATGCCCCACCCTCCTCTTATGACAAGGATTAAGAAAGTATTTATTCCATAAATATTTTCATTTCAGGAGCTGAAAATGGTCTGGCATTGCTAAATAACATTATTACTCTGAAACAAAAGCTTGGCAAAAGACTTTTCATAAATACTACATTTTAACTAAAGTAAAGGAATAGAAATCGGGTAACTGCATTTTTAATTCTTGAGGTTCCCAGCAAAAGAAAATTAAGTGACTTCAGCACTTTTCTTGAAGAATATAGGCAGAAATGCAGTATAATGTTTCTTTCCATTTCTTAGTTACCAATATAGTATACCATGGCATAGACTTTTAAATAGAAACAATGAGCTGTTGTAAAATGACTTTTTTGCAATAAAGTTCTAACCTATGCAAAAGATTGGGCAGTGATTGCAACACTATGCTGAAAAGAATTCCTACAGAAAATATTTTTACAACCTATTTTTCTTCTTTATTCCTGAAGTATACTTATTATCTCCTGCACTTAACTGACCTTTTGATTCATGTTTTTATAATTAAATCAAACTTTCATTTTTGTGATATTCTTCCATTTTCCACAGTTTATACACTGAAAACTACGCAACACAAATTATAATACAAGTTATTTGACAGTGACCATGAAAACAAAATCTAGACCTCAAAAAACTTCTATCCAACAATTTTGTGTATCCTACTATGAGTCACAACCAGACTTCCAACTTGACAAACACATCTACTGGACTCACAGAAATATTCCTCTGCTTTTGATCCTGAAGTTCACCATCATATGATATGAAAATTTCCTGGGTTTGCTTTTATATAAAAACTCAAGAGTACATCAGTACTGAGCCACCAACTCCCCTCTAACAAGTCTACCCAAGATCCAAAATCTCTGCCAAAACCACCTGTTAAATCCAATTAGTGAGGGGTATGACAGGTAACAGACTGGCTGGGAGGCAGCCAGCATCAGCTCTTAGTCTGACTGCTCAATAACCAAAGCACCAGGCTGCAAACCTGGCTTCAGGCTTCTACACAGCTCTGACCTGCTGAATGGGAGGGGCACAGTATCTGAAAGCTCGAGCACATAGAGACTTCAGAACCATATCCGAGTAAAGAAAGTTGACTCTCTGTAGACTGAAGAAAGCTATCCCAGGCCTGGAAAGAGCTAAGAAACATTACATACATCACGTAATTTGTAATATGTGCGTTACATACATACACACATTCAGTCCTACTCAGCTTCTCAACTGCACATGCAGAATGCTATGAATCTGCAGATTAAAACTCCAGAATTTAACTCTACCCCTCCTTTGTAAACGACTTGGTGTATTATTCAAGGTCAAAGAATATGCTGCTACAGAGTACTGTCACATCCAAGTTCTCTAGTTGTATACAATTATTTCCCTGATACAAAACCACACAGGAATACACAGCAAGTGCTATAATTAGGCAACAGTCTAACAATAATTTAGAATTTCCAACAGCATATTAAAAAAGCACTCTCCTCATAATGCAAACTATTAATCCAACAACTCTCCTGTGATTCAAAACTGTTTGGGGAGGGGAAAAAAAAAAACAACAATAAAAACAATGATGTCTTAACTTTGTATCCACTGTTTGCATGTTAGATCAGGTATGAGCTATTCTGCAGTCAGCCTAAAGCGAGCATGAAGTCCTTACTCGGATAAACTAAAAAGGTATTAAATCAGAGGCCTGTGCCCTAATCTGGACCCAGCAACACAACAGCAACCTCCAGTGAGGATACTATTCTGTCAGGTCCTGCTCCAATGACGCCAAATTACAGAAACAGTAGATATTTTTAGGGAGAAATAATACAGTCTTGAAGAGCACACTACGTTTTCAGTGACAGCACTAGGTGACATAAATTGTACGGTTTTTAGCATTTCGGGATTAAAATTAAAAACTACCTTTGTACAGTTAGAGAGAGAAAAAAAGAAGAAAAACTAATGATTATTTTTCACATGTACTCATCCTACTTACTCCAGACTGGGAGGCAGGAGTTTAGATGTATGATTTATAGTTCAGATCTTCCTTAAATGGAAAATTAAATCAAATCCACGGTGTGAATTCAAAACATGTTAAGCACATTAAACCTCTATTCCTTATGGGAATCAAAGCTGCTTTAGTTCTGAATGACAGCATTCATTAAAGTTTGATGTAATCAAACTGATCTGCTTAAATGTCTTATCTCTAGTTAAACAAGCTAATAGACAAGCCTACAACTGTAAATATAAATTTAGTCTAATGTTACACTCCAAGTGAGAAACACACGAACAGACTAGATGAGAGAGTGTGAGCGTATTTTTGCTCCTCGCTTCCTTTCATTAACTTTGGTTTGCGCAAAATAGCAAGTTTTGCACACAGTTTTACAATCAGGTTTCTTATATACTGTTTCAGGAAAAGATTCATTTAAGAATATTACTCTTTCAGAGCTTTTATCTAAGAATTATAGAAGTAATCTGTTGACAGTTATTTACAACACATTTAACATTTTACTCTGGAAGCACAAGGCTTGGATGTTCTTAGTGTTTATTAACACAATTTACCATCAAATTTGTCCTGTCTTTGCTCACAGGTTTTCACTTTTTACCCAAATTTTATGCAATCTTTTTAGCTACACATTAGATAAATCTAATGTGTGAAGCAAGCTAAAACAAGATGTTCATTGGCGGCCTCCCAAGTCATTAAACGCCTACCACAAGATTCCTCTCATACTGTCAGGATCAGACTGCAACTGGATAAAAAAGTCAGTTAGCAATCTAAAGCCTGCTATTTCTTCATTCTTCTATTATTTAAGAAAAATTCCTCAATGACCAATGAATGCAGCAAAACCAGTATTTCCCCCAATAAGAAGCAATACAGTCTGGGAAGGCTCAAAAGGTGGCTTTGTGTAATTCACAAAATCTGGTGAGCAGAGAGGCAAAAATATAAACAAGATATGGCAAATATGCTCTTATGACAACCCATAAAGACTTAGAACAACACCGGTTTTGTAAGAGAGGTTTTGAAAAAACAGTAGGTAATATGATGAAGAAACTAATAACTGGTTAATATTTACCAGCAAGAGAGGTTGGGCATATGATGTTCTGCATTTAGTCTTACACTGAATATAGCCTTTCTCTAAAGTAACTTTTACCGAAAGCAAGCAGGTACCACACTGACTTTTTACCCAAGGCAGCAAAAGCCATGTGGCCCTGAAAACAACATACCATGAAAACTCACGTTACACTCTTCCCAAGAACTGAGTGCAGATATTGTCCCAGGTATTATGGAGAAATGAGTACCCTCAAGACCTGTAACAGAACTCTTCCAGGTCTAGTGAATCTCAGTAAGCATGCAATTAGCAGTCTCAAATAACATTTTTATAATCTGAGGCAAAATTACAGTGTTATGTGCATCTTCTTTAGAACCATAGAATGGCTAGGGCTGGAAAGGACCTTAAGAATATCTAGTTCCAACCCCCCTGCCATGAGCATGGACACCTCACACTAGACCATGTCACCCAAGGCTCTTGAACACTGCCAGGGATGAAGCATTTACCACTTCCTTGGGCAACCTGTTCC
>WYDI02022243.1:0-15569 GCA_009867235.2 Psittacus erithacus
TGTTCAAGGCCAGGCTGGACAGAGCCTTGGGTGACATGGTTTAGTGTGAGGTGTCCCTGCCCATGGCAGGGGGATTGAAACTTGATCTTACGGTCCTTTCCAACCCTAACTATTCTATGATTCTATGATCTTTATTCTTCTCCTTCATGCCAGGGGCATGGATTGGAGAAGAAGGGAGAACAAATAAAGAGCTAATGAAACACTGACTCTCTCCCTTACCTTTGATGTATAATGGAGATAGAAGGGAGTAAGAATAGAAAATTACTGCCATTAATTTCTGTTGTTAACAAAGCTAAAGCAGGGGCAGCTAAAAATGGGGACCCACTGTACTCAATCTCTGTATAAACACAGCATACTATAGTGCAAGGCCAAATCAATTTACAGGCAAAAAGAGAGTAAAGACAGCAGAAGAAAGTGAACCATATGATGGCATCAATGCTGTTTTATGGAAAAAACCCCAACCCAACCCAACAAAGTTTTCACTGCTTCTGAAGTGAAGCAGGAAAAATTATGCCTTAAAGGCATCTCTTCCTCTTAGTTACTCAAGTGGTGGTGTGACCAAAGGCACAGTTTGACCATAAGGAAGCAATCTGACCGTAAGGAAATTTCCAGGCCACTGCTCTGAAATAAAACTATCTGAGAAAATAAGAAGGTTCCTTTCACTGCTTGCACTATAAGCAGGAGGATAATTCTCTGTAATCCACCCTCTTTAAAATACAGGGTTATATTAGCTGTGAACCATGTGAAAGCTCTCAGTAGAAGAGGATTGGCAGTAAATCATTCCAGTTTCCTAGATGTGTAGGAAGATTAAAAACTGTATTATTGTCTGTCCTATAGTTTTTTAGTAGAACAGAAGAAAATCTAGTTGCTTGAGGGACCAGGATCAGTTCAGTACAGTAAAAAAAGATGTTCCTTTCAGTTGTGTAATGAGCAGCAGACTAATTCATTCTGTAGACTTTCAGAGCTACGAAAATACTTGCTGCAATGAAGTTAAATAGAATGCAACAAACATATCCTACCCTCAGTTTGATTTAAACCATTAAGTTTTCCTTTGTTCACATGAAATGGTGCCTGCCTAAGGATCTCATCTAACAGAGTTAGAGCCTTAGGGCTTCAGGTTAGACTGTTAACATTATGCTTATCTACCCAAGTCTTTACTGTATTTGGTTTGGAGTTTTCCCTGAGCCCGACTCTGAAATCAGATATCTGCACACTGTGCAACCCCTCTCTGGTCTTTCTTGAGAGGAGGTGTCATGCTTTCAACATGGAAATTTATTCTTTGCCAACTCCTAATATTCTCTGCCAACATTATTTAATCTTGCAGTCTGTTTTAATCAGTTTCTTACTAGTTTGTTAGCAAATTATTTGGGTTAAAAAAATAAAACAGAATATTTGTAATTGCGATAGAAGGCCTGGGAGATAGTGTGCATGCAAACATGTCTCTGTCTTTATGAAAAGACTTAAAAACTGTAATGGGGCTGGGTAGGTGTGAATGGCAAGCAGGATTTAACCTGTAATGACAGTAATTTCTAATATGTGAGCTCAGTTCTAATATCTATGGATTTTTTCCAGTAGCTTTAATGGGACTATGATACTAGTTATAAACCCTAAAAGAGAAGGTTTTAAATCAAGGGGTTTAAATCTTGTTGCCTGAGCTGATTGCACTGATTACCTGCTTGTGAAAAAAAAGAAAAAAACTCATTCCACTCTAGCAGCACAAGAGCTATGAATGGAGAATCTTGCTTAGGCTGTCACAAATTTAACAGGAGGCAAAAAGAACAGATTCCAGAAGGGTTTAAATAGCTGAGGTCTGGAATTATGCTCAGAAATTATCCAAGTTTTCTAGTGGAAAGTTAACTTGTTACTCCAAGGCTTGGACAATTTTCTAAGTTTTGGGATCATTGCAGATTAATACTGTGAGCTGTGATTGAAACAGTGTGTCTTATAAGGAAATGTCATTCATGTAGTAACTATGTCCTTGACAGGTTATGAATAAGAGATTAATAGTAGTTTAAAGTAGATATGTCCATTGGACATTATCTAATTTTTGAGGACATAATTGTGGAAAAACACAGGAAAATCAGGCCAAAGTCTAAGCAGATATTTTCAGTTTTATTTTCCAAGTCTGCAGTGTTTTATGTAAGAATTTTTTACACATTATGTAGATGCCATTTGCAAACATAACCATAATACTTAGCTTTACGCAGCACTGTATGGGCAAAATTGGTCCAAGCAGCAATCCCAGGGTTGTCATTGAATTCTATTATGTGGGATACTAGCCCCATATGTGCAGGTCTTTAAGAATTTTTCTTCATTTTTCTATGTACTGTGCACTCTGGTCCCCAAATTGATGTGACTTCTGTTTGGGTTTTTTTTTTTGTAGTGGTCCAAAGCTAGGAGGTCTCCATCCCCTCCAGTATACAGAGAAACAGAAAACCAGCAACAAAAAGGAACCAAAATTGCCATCATTGTAAAAGCACACATGAGCAGCTTATGACTCTTGACACTGCTAGTTGCTAAGCTCTTTCAGTATTATATTTTTATTGTGGTTGAGGGTTAATTTGACCGAAAAAAGCACATGCATTCTCTGAAGTGTGTCCAGTTTCTAGGTAATTTGCCAGTATGAGCTTGGATTGGCCCTTGTTTTGCTCAGTTACATACAGTTTGAATTTTTTAGTGAATACATTCTATGTGTTTTATATTATGGATTTGTGAAAGCAGGTGCAAAAATGGGCTAATGTGCTATCACAAACATGCTTTTAGCATGGCTGTCACCTGAGAAATCCTTAGTTAAGCCCTGTGGAAGAAATGTGTACATCTTCAGAGGTACCAAATGAGAATTCCTTTCAGTGCAATATCTGCAATTTATTTGTTGGATTGTAAAGGATGTACAAGCTGCGGGACACCAAGTCAGAGAAGAGTGGCATTAACAGTCTCTACTGAAGCTTCTTTATCCTTTTGTCTCCCTTTTATGAGTTGTCTTATTAACAGTGAGTTGTGTGTGTTTAAAAGCTCCATGACTCATGTGCACCTAAAACTCTTCTGAGGTGGCAGTTGCAGCAGTCTGTAATTTGTAACTTCTACCAATACAGAGAATTTCAGTATTCTTTTCAGAAATAAATGGTCCAAAATACAGATGACTGAGCAGAATTCTTCTAAGGAGAAATGCCATAGGTGGAGAGAAGTTGGGTGAAGGAAATGCAAATGAAAAGAAAATGAAGTCTCTCAAGAGGGAAGCCCTTCTCTGAGCTCCCTGTTCTGTCTTACCTCAGCTCACTGGTTTAGTTCTGCCATAAGTTGCAGACAGTTTTTGTGTTTCACATGTAATAGACATTTTGCACCAAATTATATTTCAGTTGTTCTGGGCTAAGATGCAGTGTTCAGTCGCAGCCTGTAGTAACAGGTTTGGTGGTGAGGCAGGCAAGTGACTGAACAAAAGAGGTTGTAGCAATCCCTGTCTGAGGTGGAAACAGTATGGTCCTTGATACTTTTTCAAAAGATGTGAATCTTTTCAAGTCCTAGAGCAAAATTACAGCACTGCCTTCTCCTTTACTTTCTCATACAAGTGTCTTGGTGACAGTGCTTGTGCTTTTGAATATAGAGGCTGCTATCATGGCATCCACCCTGATATCTGTTGGAGGGATGGTATGGCCATGCACAAGCAATCCAGGAGGTTCCTTGATTGTGTGGAAGACAACTTCCTTCTGCAAGTAACAGAGAAGCGGACAAGGAGAGGTGCCATGCTTGACCTCGTGCTCACCAACAGGGAAGGGCTGGTTGGAAAGTGACGCTCCAGGGCAGCCTTGGTTGTAGCGATCATGAGATGGTTGAATTTGAGATCCTCAGGACAGGAGAAGAGTGTGCAGCAGGCTCCCTGCCCTGGACTTCAAGAGAGCAGACTTTGGCCTCTTCAGGAACCTGCTCAGTAAGGTTCCATGGGATACAGTCCTAGAGGGCAGGGGGGCCCAAGACTGTTGGTTGGTATTCAAGGGTCAACTGCTACAAGCTCAGGAGTGTTGTGTCCCAACTAGAAGGAAGCGCAGCAGGAGGGCCAGGAGACCTCCTTGGGTGGACAAGGAGCTGCTGAGGAAACTTCGAGGGAAAAAAGAGCCTTATAAAAGGTGGAAGCAAGGACAGGTGGCCTGGGAAGAATACAGGAATGTTGTCTGGGAAGCTAGGGACCAGGTTAGGAAAGCTAAGGCCCAGTTAGAATTAAACTTGGCTAGGGATGTTAAAGATAACAGGAAGGGATTCTCTAGGTATGTAGCAAATAAAAGACGGATTAGGGAAAACGTGGGCCCTCTCTGGAAGCTACCAGGAGAACTGGCTAGAAGATGATCAGGGGACTGGAGCACCTCCTGTATGAAGGTAGGCTGAGAAAGTTGGGGCTGTTCAGCCTGGAGAAGAAAAGGCTGCGTGGAGACCTCATGGCAGCCTTGCAGTATCTAAAGGGGCCTACAAGGATGGTGGGGAGGGACTGTTCATTAGGAATTGTAGTGATAGGACAAGGGGTAATGGGTTAAAACTTAAACAGGGGAAGTTTAGATTGGATATAAGGAAGAAGCTCTTTACTGTAAGGGTGGTGAGGCACTGGAATGGGTTGCCCAAGGAAATTGTGAATGCTCCATTCCTGGCAGTGTTCAAGGCCAGGTTGGACAGAGCCTTGGGTGACATGGCTTAGTGTGAGGTGTCCCTGCCCATGGCAGGGGAGTTGGAACTAGATGATCTTATGGTCCTTTCCAGCCCTAACTATTCTATGATTCTATGATCCCTTATTGGAACCCCATTCTAAACTCTAATATGGCTGTGTACATTTTTTCTCTTCTGTGAGAGAAGAGCTTGTGTAATCACTTAGGAGATGGTACTTCTGAAGAGAACTGGAACCCAGGTTTGAGTACAACAAAATGGCTGCTCTTGTCTCTTCCTTGTCATTTTTCTATCTGTGTGCCTTTGACACAACTTACTTCATTTGTACATGATTTTCTAATTTCTGCCATGATTGCTGCTGGCACTCTGCTCCTATCTTACTTAAGTTTCCTGGTGCCTTGGTTTTCCTGTTTGATTTTCCTTAGCACTTTGTCTAACCGCTAGGCCTAACTTCTTTTCTGTCTAAGACCTGTCACCTGTGAAAGAAGCTAAGAAAGGAAATTCCTTGTTTTACCATTTTCCACACTTTATGCTTGAGTCAGGATCAGTTCCTAGGGTGGCCCTGGTGCATGAGTGAATACCCTGAGTTACAATAGCTTTCTAAGGCTTAACCCAAATTTTTTTGGTAATTGTGCTAAGTGATGCACTCATGGCTCTTAAGAGGTAAAGGATGAATCTTGTAGATCATCTAAGACCTGAAAACCTTTGATGGTTTACATAAGCATTTGCTGTCATGCCTGAGTGCCTCACAAGCACATATTATTTAATCCTTAAAACATCAGTACAAGGGAGACAAGTTCTGCTATTACAAACAAACTGGAAGAAAACAAGTTCAAAGGGATTAAGTTGTTTAGCCATGGTCACACATGATGCCTTTTTCAGAACTGACAGAGAACTGACTCATGATTCCTAGGTGCTTGAATTCTAATAAGACTTCCAGACACTGTAGTACTGAAATACCTAACTTAGGCTGTAAATCTCAGTGGAGCAGTTTAACCATGGGGCTGTCTGATGCCCTTGTCTGGAGACTACACTGTTGGCAATGAGAGAGTCTCACTGGTCATTCCTGCCCTTTTGCTGTGCCAGCATCAAGCCACTTAATGAACTGAACTGGGAAACAGTTAAAGTTTAATAAAATTTAGGGAGTTTATGGAACTGTGGGAGAGGAGAAAAGTGTAACACCATTATGCGATGTGCAAACTAGCAATTCAAGAGAAAACTGTTGGAGGTGTATAATGAAGTTTATTATTTCAATGGAAGCTTACCCAATATTACAGAAAAAAGCCTGACAAAGTTTCCTAGAGGAGTGTAGTATGGAATAGCAGCTGCTCACTGAAGAGCAGTCAAGATTATGGCTTAGGAAGATAAAAAGCAGCTGCAGATTCTCATCTATTTAGAGACCCTTAGCTTTGAAACACAGAGGGATTCAAAACAGTTGCTAATCAAACTTAGTAAATTAACAGGGGAGGAGTGCTTTTTATTCTGCCGTCATTAGAGAATCTATTGTTGAAAATTAAATCAGTGATTTAAATCCTTCCACATATGAACAGCCTCAGCTTAAATCCAAGACAACAGATTGCCGCCAACACTTTGTGGAATTGGACATGCTTATATTAAATGCTTAGTCATATAAGTAACACTTCCAGAATTAAATGCTTAACCCATAGCACTTTGTGTTTTCTGTCTTCTTGATGTAATATTGCCAGCTATTCATCAAGGGCCAGTCCTTTATCCAAGCTTCGCGCTTTCTAGCTGTGGAGCTATAAAGGAGCTATAAAAGCACATGGAGGCACACACCCACACCCACTCAGGCTGGCAAGAATCCAGAGTAAAAGTAGGCTGGAGAGTCCTGCACTAAAGTACTTGCGTTTTCCTTCCTGGCCTTCATAGTTCAAGGGAAAGAAAAAGAAAAGCTTAAATGTGTATTTGTTCCTGTCAGCACAGGTAAGGGCATATGCAGGGCACCTCAGCCTACGTGTGTGCTGGGGCCAGACGTAGTATCAGGGAACAATAACCTGCTCTGTGTGCTCCTTGCTTCATGCACTGAGCAGAAATTTGGCACAGTGGAGTCTGACCTATGAATCTGACACTAACAACTGTGTAGCTTTTTGTTTTCTTATTGATGAGGTTAATAGCAAAAGAGATAGAAACAAGGGCTTTTTGCCTTTTCATTCCATTTCTTAGCCTGCATACTTTTATTACAGTTGGAAAAATGTTAATTTTTGATTAATTCCTGTTTCATCTCCTGTGCCTGCCAGTAGAAATAAGCAGTGCCTGTGCTTTCAAATGGGAAGAAAAATAGATACACACAAATTATGAATTACAGCATCCTTTGATTCCCCTACACCCTTCAATGTATTGCCAGTGGTTTTCCTAAGAAACAGGCAAGCTGATGTTGCATTTCAGCAGCTTTCATGGGCAAACAAGGAGATATTTTGATCACATATTCAAGGCCTGAACAAAAAAGGTCTACTGGGGGTTTGCAAAGTTTTCTGGGTACTGGTGTCCTTCATAGAATCTTAAGGTAAGTAAAGACATTGTCGTGGTTACATTACCATGAAGATAGTTTTTGCCTCCCTGTGAGTGCTGAGAACTGCTGTGGTGTTCAGCTTTGTGTCATCCTTCATGTGTCCCCTTCCTGTTTCCTGGCCTTGTATGTGGTGGAAATGAAGCGTCTCCCTAAAGAGTTAGTCTGTCTCTGGTTAGATGAGGGACACAGGATTTGACCTGTTTTTCCTTTGTAAATTGTGTTTAAATTTTCTGTTTTGTTTTGTTTAAGAACCTTTTGGCTGCTTTTGCCAGAACAGAAAGAATACCACTCAAGTGGGTTTTTTATGGTTCCCATCGCTTTTCTTTTTAGCTTACTCTTCGTGGCTGCAGCCTTCTGAGTCTTTCCATATATGTCAGTGCTTCCTGCTGTTACTTTCATTTTTCCAATGGGCCTGTGATTCTTTGTCTTATATGAAATGAGGCTACTGCATGTGATTAGACTGTTCAAAGGGAACACAGATTCCTACTTGCTATTAGATGTTGCAATGTTTTTATTATTCTTTTTCAGTATGGCTTACCAACATAGATACTTCTTTAGAACAAGCGATTTGCCACAGCAACTGCGAGAGTGTTGCCTGAGATGCTGCAAATAATTCAGTAGTCGCAGTGTTCCTTCCCTTTTCAGTGGCTCATCTGAAGGTATGCCATACAATTGCCTAGGCTACTTTTGCTGTTGCTTGGCTGGCTTTTTGGAAAGAGAAGAGATTTTGGAAGATGTGCAGACCTTCCTTTTATGATCCAATTAAAAGAATTTTATTTATTGTCAAGTTACATTTCTTCCTTCTTTCAAAGATATTCGTGGGGAGAACACCAGTCAGCAAGTGTTCTGGACTATGATGTTCCAGTCAAGTGTCTGTTCTGCATGTTCTAGGTGTGAATTTAGTTTTTGAGATGAGACATACAGTATTTCACACTGTGACTGCAAAATTGTTTAAACAGTGTCTCCAGGATACCTTGGACTCTGCTCCAACTTGATTTGTTTGTTCCTAATGTCTCTGATTTTAGATTACAAACTTCTTTGCTCAGGGAATGTCATCTTGTTCTGTACAAACTTAGAGCCTGATGGTTAACCCACAGATTAGACCTGCTAGATCTTTAACAATTTCAGTAAATTGTAAAAGGCAGAAGTTCAGCAGAAGCTGGGCTTTGCCTTCTCCCACGTTGGATTGATCAGCAGGTTTTTAACACTAACAGTGTTGTCATCTGTGTTTCTTGGTGCTGTGTTCAGTTGTCTCAGTGCTGAACTTAGCACTGCTTTTAAAGATAGGCAGAGTTCCCCTTTTTTAATTTTTTTTTTAATGGCAAGGATCTATGTATGAAATTTTGAAGGCTCAATTTCTGCTGAGATTTGGTGACATTTTGCCATCTATTCACAACAGAAGCCTTGAAAAATTCAGGTCTACAGGCATAAACCAAGTCCGCTGACTAAGAACCTAACTCCCTTGGCTACTTCACCCTTTTCTTGATTTTGCCCAGAGTTCATGACAGAGTAATTTTCTTTTATTTGCTTCTGCATTTTCAAAGGAAGCATTGACCTTGACTGAACTGTAATGTTTAACCATGAAGGCTTTGTTAAGGTTTTATGGGGTTTTGTTTTGTTTTTTTTTTGTGGCATGGTGTATGTACACATACTCCTGCTTCTGCTAAGACATTTTCAAACAGCCTCTGTATCAATTCCATTAACTTTAATTTCCTAAACCTCTCCTTCAGGCTGTTAATAACTAACTTTCTTTTTTCTTAATCACTTTTCTTGAAGCTTTGTACCCTGGTCATATTCTTGGTTTGGTCCCGTTCTGAGGATTTGGAACTTAATTACTGTATGTTATGGTCACTGCCAACAGCTTAGTCAATTGCTTCCTGAAACAATTCAGTGCCAAGTCAAGTATCAAGTCATAAATTCTTGCGTGCATATATAATAGCAAGACACAATTTTTCCACATTTTGTCCTCCTGTGATGTTTTTTATGAAATATTTGTGATGTTGAAATTACCCATCGTTATTGTACAAGTAGGCTGTGTTGCTTTCCATTATTACCAGCTGAAATCCTCAGTTTTATTTCATCCTCTCAACCCAGGAAAAAGACTTTATGCTGGCCCTAGTTAGGTAGCCAGTTTCCTAATTGTGCTGTTCCCTCCTCAGCTTTTATGGCATATTGTGAATGAAACTGGCATATACTGATCTTTAACAGACTTGGGTGAGTTCAGGACAACAGTTCTTAGATCTACAACCTTCAGCAAAGCAGCTCTAAAGCTGCAACTCTGGTTAAGATATGGTAATGCAATATTTGCTTATTAGTCTTCTGAAATGTGGCCTGTGTGAATTGAAAAAAGACTTGGAATATATGAGATCACTAACATATGTCTCATCCTTAGATCCCTTCTTATCCTGCAATATTTCTAGACTAGGCAGACTCTTCTGGGGCTTGTAATTGCTAGTTGCACAGCTAACAAGAAGTAGCTGCATAACCTAGTCCTGACCAAGGAGCAAAGCTTTCCAGATTATTTTATACCTGATGCAGAATGCGTTGAAGAAAGAAGCTTTTGCAATAATTAGCTCCTTAATAAAGAGTAAGAATATAGACAGTGGAAAAAGGTGATTGTGACAGCAGCATAGATTCAAGCAAGCCTGGTGATGATAGTATCACATTCTGATGTTATAATAGGTTAATGTGCAGGTCTGAAGAGGAATTATTTGAAAATTACTATCTTCTGTTGTGTGTAGAGCATAAACAGGAGCCAACTGAACAAAAGGATCCCCTATGTCACAACCTCTTGCAATATGGGCTATAGTTACAAATGAGGTTGAGGCAGGACCTACACCCAGGCTGGGCAGGTATTCCATGTGGCCTCCTCCTGCTTCAGCTGTGGGTGGTTTTATCCCACGTGAGTCCCCTGTAGGATCTGTGTCTGGTGCCAGGGAGGTCAGGAGAGGTTTTGTTGGCACATTTCCCCTTGACTCCCAACTTTCTTCCCAACTGCCTGGCATAGCCACTGTAAACACTATACATTGAACAGTGTTTTATAGGGATCCCAGTAACAAATTAGGGTTTCAGTAGTTTAGCAGCAAACATTCATAAGGAAAGCAGTAATTATATGTGGGCTCCTTTTTATGGTACTAAGTCATTCCAGATTGTGCAGATTTATGGCAAATCTGTAACATTAAGAGTGCAGAAATGTTGGAGTACAGTCCTCCTTCTCCTCTTACCATTAATCAGATATGTCATAACAAAAGATGAGCTGTGATATATTTCAGAGTGTATTTTCCTATATGGGATGAGCCTGTCTCATGTTTGCTCTGGCACTTGGGTGATAGATACACAGTAGCATGTTGCAGTAAGGAACAGAGCTAGCAGCAACTGTCCTGACATTGCAAGAGTCAGGTAAGCTTAGGTGAATGTAAGCTTAAGAGGTGAAACATGGCCATTCACATAGGTGGATGACTGAGAGGGTCTGAGAAAGAGGAGTCATTCAGCAGTCAATCAAGAGGCGTCACTTTGGTAGTCATGGGCAATTCATGCCTGGGCTTCTGAACAGAGACTCCCGGGAGTGTGAAAGGGCAAAAAGCGAGGGACATAGGTTGCAACAAGAGAGATTCCAATTAGGTACAAGGAGGAAAAAACCCTTTACGAAGGGGGAAGTTAGACATAGAACAGGTTACTCGGAGAAGTGGTAGGATCTCCATTGCTGGAGATGCGGAAACTTAGTCAGACAAGGCCCTGAGCAACCTGATCTCATATTGCTTTGATCAGAGCATGATCTCATGATGACTTTGAATTAGCAGCTAACTTTGAAGTTGGTTCTGCTGTGAATGGGGGAAGAAGGCAGTTGAACTTCAGAGGTCACTTCCAACATAAATTATCCTGTCATTGTATCTTTTTATGTGTGAGCTGGGAATAAAGTAAGGTAGCAATAGAGCTTAAAGGATCATCTTTTGCTCCTAGCGAGCTTAGGACCCTGCAGATTTCCACAGAGCAGGCAGTGCCCCAATAAGAATAATGTACATGTTTTTGCAACTTTGTTTTTTATTAGAGAGACACTGGCTTTCAGAACAGCTAAATGTGCTAGGTCATATGCAGTAACTGATTCCTGCCAGAATCTGTCATTCCAGGGACTGATTCTGTGTAAAAATCTACCATCCCAGTCCTTTTCTTTTTCATATTGATGTAAAAGAGATTTGTGTAGTAGAGAAAGGAATGGATTCAGGTACAGGATTTTCATTTGTTTATTGATTGTAAAGCCAGAATCTCAAGTCCTTACTCAGTTTTGAGAGTGTTGCTTTGAGACAAGTCCCTTGTTCATGTCTGTGTCAGTTTTTACTAAGCAAGGACATTAGGACTGGGATCAGTAGTCTTTTGGTTGAGTGGGGACTGGATGAAAATTGGGAAGATTCTCAGAATATGTTTAATGCAGAATAATCCTTCTGTGGGGTTTGATCTGCTACCTGGAATAATATCTTAATCTTTCCTGTGAAGGAGAGTCCCTCCAGCTCCCTTCACAGAACAAATCTACTTTGTCAGCACTTTATTATTATTTGTCTTCATAAGTTTACAGCGTACCTGATTTTAAGGAAGTCACTGCTACAATTCTTTGATTTACAGCTGGAATATTATATGGCTCCAAATTATTAATTTGTCTAAGAGAAAAATGGGGTTTTTGAATGCTCAAAGGCATTTCTCACAGTTTTCTGATTATTTACTGTAAAAATATACTGCCTGGCATGCTGAGCCAGATACCGAAAATCAGTGACAACATAGCCAACGCGTTTTGGTTGTATAGAACCATCATAACTGTTGAGTATCAAAACATTAGCTAACAAGTTGAGCAGAGCCTCTCCTGCTCTACTGACATGTGCAGCTTGTTTGTGCTCTGAATGAAAACCACACAATGGTAAGCTGCCAACACACTGCAGCTGATTATTTAAAAAAACCCACATGGTTTTGTTCCTATCAGAGACTGGCACCCCTTGTGAGTATGCACTTTTTATGTAGCTGTCTCAAATCAATGTGAAACTGAAGGTTACCAGAAATACGGAGCACTAATCTAATAAGCCTCTCTTGCTATTGCTACTTCTAAGATGCAGATGCATGGGTACAAAGTTGTCAATATGTGTGGCCATTATATTACATTGACAGTTTCAAGATTTGCAAAAGCACTTGAGTCTTTCCTCTGTGCGCATCTGATTCCCATAAAATATTAACAAGAGTTACAGGCCATGTTGTTTGTGGACTGTACTCTCCAAAGTTCAAATTTTGTAATGTTTGTGGACTTTTTGCCATCTTTTTTTTAAACTGTTATCAGATGTTTTCATCTGATGTCATATTGCAAACAAAACCAGAGCCAACAAAAGGCAGAACAACTCCAGAGAACCATACAAATACACAGGATAAACTACAACTTGAAAGCAACACTTTGCTACACTCAGGCCTTGCCACTTCCTTGCTAATATTTCCCTTTCTGAATCACTTTTTTGTGTACTTACCCAGCCCCCATCTGAGCTATATTTTTCCTGCTCTGTAGAAGAATTAATTTGATTTGACTTCCATTTATTTAAGTGCACGTTGACAACCATTTGTTTATTTCAGTGTGCATGCATGGGCTTATAAGAGAGCAAAAGATGTGGAACCTGTTGGCATGTAGTTAGGAAATATTATGGTATTAATTATTATTTTCCATTAGGTTGCCTGTCTGATTTCAGTTTGTAAATCCCTAATGACAGAACCTTTTCTTTGAATAGCTATTCCAAATATCACCTTGCTTCAGAACATGGGAATGTAATAAATTTGCTGCTGGATCAGGTCAGTGGGCCATCCAGTATGCTATCTTTAGCAGTGTTATGGATGCTGTACAGGGAGAGGGCATGAGCCTGACAACTTTTTGTTGTACTTTCTAGTCATTTACCATCATAGGACTAGGAGTGCTAGAGGCAGTACCTCAGCTGTTCTCTCCAGTGTCTGTTTTTGGACTTATCCATAACTTGTCTAATGCATTTATGAAGCTGCTGATACTGTTTGGGACCACAGTGCTTATGGCAGCAAATTTACAATCTGCTGTGTAAAAAATAGATCACTACTCCACTGTAATTATTGCCGCCTCCATGGAAGTAGCAAAGCGACATCTTTAACACAGACCAGAAGTCTGTTCTACATTGGGCTTTAGCAACCCAGTACAAAATGATAATACTTGTACCAGGGAGCCTACTATATATTTTAAGCCTCCTTGAGCAGAACCTCAAAGTTACAGAAACCATTGGACCAGAAAGTGCTGGCTGCCTATTTCAGTACCTTTCTTTCAGTACCTTTTTTCATGTTGATACATTTAGTAATGTTGGTTACTAAACCTGAAATTAGTCTAGGGGTGTCTACAGTAGCTTTAAGTACATCCCTTTTCTGTCTTTGTGTGATGCTGGGGTTTTTTTAGTACACCATCCTGATCTCTATTGAGCTGGTAGAAAGGAAGGAGGCCCGGAGGGGATTCAGAGCCCTAAATACACTCTTAAAATGCATCACTAATACTTAACTTACTCTCCCCATGTCTGCTGGAGATGTGGGAGGAGGTGCTGACCAATAGGTATGTTCCTTGGAAAGCAGTTCTAGCCACAGGGCTCTTTGCACAGTGCGCCCCCCCCCCCCAACACCCCCTTAAGAAGCAGCTCAGTATATTTTGCAGCATGTCTTCCTGTCAGGCTACTTATGCTGCTGCACAGACTAATTCTAGACCTCTTCATGTTTTATAGTATTACACAGAGGTTTTGGTATCATTTTTCTAGCTTCTATATAGCCTTGTCATAGGAAAGCCTGTCCTCATGAGCCTGCTGCCTAAGACTGGACAGCAGTCTGTTTCTGGATAAACTGTAGTCATTGCTGGTATGGTCAGAAGCTCTTGCTCATTTTGTTCTTGCTGAGGCTCAGCATTTTGCTTTAAAAGCTTCGGAAAAAAACCCCAGTGTCGTCAGAATGCTGACAAACGTCAGATTAGACTTCACCTGCAAAGGAGTGTAACACGCTGAAAGCCACGGCAGCTTTAGCCAAGACCCGCCTGTTGACACAGTCAAAGTCATGGTCTCTTTACATTTGGCGATCGCCCTCAGCGCTATTGTTCCAGCCACCAAAGGACAAGCTTGTTTTGACATGTCCAACCAACTGCGTCGCAGTGCCATGCTGCGCTGTTCTCGCTGCACCAAGGGCATTGCCGTCCCGACTGCGAGTCACCCTAGCCTTTCTCTTTCGTGTTTGCTTCTTAACGGCGGGGTTTAGGTGAGAACTGTGGGGCTCCCTGAGCCCCCTCTAGTGGATAGCTAATGGAAACGCCAGGCTTGTCTTGAAAATGCCGTGCTCCGGCTCGGTCTCCTCGGGTGGTGGTAGTTCTGCGTCTGCTAACGTGAGCCTGGGAGAGTAAAGCCTCGTTATTTGATCCTGCGGTTTTGTTCCTTTAAAAGCCAAAGGCAAATCAAACGTATAGCAAAGCTCTTTATAACTGATAAAGTACACGGCACCAAGTAAATCCATGGGCAATAGATAGCTTAGTTCTAACGGAGCATTTGTATGTCTAGAAGTTTTGTAGCTGTGGGCAAGTACATTTGTATTAGTGTTCTCATGTGCAAAGGGATTATGATATTTTTGAAGAAAAATGTTTCATGTTTTCAGCACAGCAGATGCCTTTGATCAGCAGGAATGGAATTATTTGTGTGATAATTTGGAATTGAATTAGATTTACAGTGTGTTAATTTAAAATTTTGTATTGACTTTTGAAATGACAGTCATCAAGAGGAGTGCCCAAAATTGTCATCAGAGATTAAATAAAGGAAGAGAGATTGCTTGAGGAACTGGTCTTCTGAAATGCTGAGATGCCTGACTAAACTCGTGTTGTCTGAGGGTCAATAAGCATTTCACAGTGTTTGTAACTGTGCAGAAATGAAACACAAAATAGGAAGACACTCTATCTGTTTTAAAAACTAATTTTGCTGAAGGTAGAAAAAATGTTGGATAACAGCATGACATTTTAACTTAGACACATGACTGAGCAAAGCACTGATCACGATTTTACAACAGGAATTAAATCTAAGAGTTTGTATTTTTTAGCTGTTCTAGCTATCTGAAATGTGCAAAAGTTGTTGGCAGATAAACTTCAAAGCAGCTGTGCTTAGGATGTTGAAGCTTTGCAGTGTTATCAGACCCAGCCACAGAGATTGCATTTTAGCATTAGCACTGGAAAAACTTGTATTTGAAATGCATATTACCTCTCTGTACAGTAGATACTGCCCTCCCTCCCTCCCTCCTTTCATCCTTCCCTCCTTCTCTCCTTCTCTCCCTCTCTCCCTCCTTCCCTCCCTTCCTTCCTTCCTTCCTTCCTTCCTTCCTTCCTTCCTTCCTTCCT
>WYDI02022246.1:0-14906 GCA_009867235.2 Psittacus erithacus
AGGTGATCCTGCCCCTCTGCTCTGCTCTCGTGAGACCTCACTTGGAGTATTGTGTACAATTCTGGTGTCCTCAACATGAAAAGGACATGGACCTGTTGGAACAAGTCCAGAAGATGGCCATGAGGATGATCAGGGGACTGGAGCACCTCCCGTATGAAGACAGGCTGAGAAAGCTGGGGCTGTTCAGCCTAGAGAAGGCTGCATGGAAACCTCATAGCAGCCTCCCAGTATCTGAAGGGGGCCTACAAGGATGCTGTAGAGGGACTCTTTATTAGGAGCTGTAGTGATAGGACAAGGGGTAATGAGTTAAAACTCAAACAGGGTAAGTTTAGATTGGATATAAGGATGAAGTTCTTTACTGTAAGGGTGGTGAGGCACTGGAATGGGTTTCCCAGGGAAGCTGTGAATGCTCCATCCCTGGTAGTGTTCAAGGCCAGGCTGGACAGAGCCTTGCATGACATGGTTTAGTGTGAGGTGTCCCTGCCCGTGGCAGAGGGGTTGGAACTAGATGATCTTAAGGTCCTTGCCAACCCTAACTGTTCTATGATTCTACGACATATCTGACAGCTGGCAAGCTGGGCTTGCTAGCTCTCATGGTATGTATCAGGGCTATAAGGCTGCTGTTGCTGGCATGACATTGCTCTGAAATAGCATCGGGTGCTGCAGTTTGTGTTGTCAAAGTTGTCATCAGTTCTCAGGTGGTGCTGCCTTTGCTTTTGTTTCCAGCAACTGCAAATCTTTGGGAATCGACAGTATTTGATACAAGATGCCGTCATCACCCTTCTGGTTTGTCTCACAAGTAAGCAGCCTGGGGAAGCCAGCTGTGTCTGTTTGAAAGCCTGAGTTATAAATAGTTGACTTCATTTCTCAATAAAAATTAAAATGAGGAGCCAAGTTCTGCTGTGTCAGTAACATCATAACCATTGATGCTAGACCAATCCCCAGGGCCCAGAGATATGAGATTTGGCTCATAGCTCAAAGCTGCAGAAGTCTGTAAGTAACTGCTAGGGTTTGGATGTGAGACTTGACTAGAAAAGGAACTTTGACTGGAAAAATCACAAAAGGAACTTTGATGACTGCTATGGGGCTCCTGTGTGTCTGCCATGAGACCCAATACAGCTCTTAAACTGCTGTGGAGATGCCCATGGATAGGATGATATTCCCCATCTTCTCTGTGTGTTTTCCTAAAGGGGAATTCAGAGAAGTTTCAGGTGGAAAATAATGAAGACAATAGCCGTTTCTTGTCTGCTTATTAGGGCCAGGCTTTGCAGCTTTCACTTGTGACAAGCAGATGAGTGAGTCTGCGTGTGGCACTGCTTGTTCAGCAAGTACAGAGGGAGAATGCTGGCGGGCTGGGTTGCTATGGACTGTAAATGCCTCTTGTTTCTCACCAGTGAGTTTGACAGAAGCCTATCCAAAGCTGGCACCTTATCGCCCTCCTGGCCAGCTCATCTCTCCTCCATTGTTATTCTCCATCATCCTCAACGTGTGCTTTACCATAATCATGCAAACCTGTGGCTTCCTCCTGGTGAAGCAGCAGCCCTGGTATGTAGCACTGGCCAGCCAGAGGTAAGGCTCTCTTTTTGGCTCTGACCTCAAACTTGCAGATCACATTGCTGCTACGTGGCGGGGACACTTCAGCCTCGCTGTGTTCTGCTGCTGGACACACCACAGAACCCGCGTGGGACAATTCTCCCCCCAAACCTTGTGTGTACTCAGCAGAATATTGCCAAGACAAAATTAAGTTGCTGCAGATGCCATACTGCAATCTAAAGGGCCACCCCGAGGCCTAACGTGCGCTTTTCAAGCACCGCCTCTGAAGCAGGCAGAACTCTGCCCATGGGAAGTACGGGATAAGCTGCACTGGCCGTCCCTCCTCACCCCTGTACTGCCCTCTCTCAGGGCTGGGCCGCACAGCAATAAACAGCTCTTGGGCCAGGCTCTTCTGGGACCCAGCTCGGCTTAAAAAACAGTTAGGCAGTTGGAAGCCGCAGCCGTTTGTGTCTGTGAAAGATGAAAAGTCTCCCCATATTCCAGAGCTGAACTATATGTTATATACATATATTGCATCCAGATTATAATATATATTAATGCCCAGCATTACCATCATGCAGAAATGAACCTGTGGGGCAGGAGGCATTTCAGTGGGGATGCTTCCAGGTGCCAGGGCTCAGCCAGGACCATTTCCCTGCTGCTGCACACATGTACCGCAGGGCAAGTGTGCCACAGTGGTGTGCAGGCAGCTGGGGTGTGCATCTTCATAGCCATGTCTCTCAAACACTGCTGCTGTTGGTCACCTGCAAGCTGAGATTTTGGCACAGACCAGAAGATTAAGATGATTTTTTGTTTGGTTGGTTTGTTTGTTTTGAAGTTTCACTCCAGTGGGTGTTACATGGGTATGACAGTAGGCTGGGTTGAAAAGAAGAGGGAATTGCTGTTTGCAGCTCTCTGTTGCTAGACAGAGCAGGAACAAAGCGCTGTATGTTACCTTACAGACACTGCTCTCCCGGGAACCAGACCATGTCCAACAGTAGCCCAGGCGGAAACAGTACCAGCGGCGGCACCCAGAGCAATGTACTCAGTTATGAAGACACTACCTTGTGGCCACTGTCCTCTATCAATTGCATCATTGTGGCCTTCGTCTTTTCCAAGGGAAAGCCATTCCGGAAGCCTATCTACACCAATTGTGAGTAGAGCTGGAGTAACATGTACTGCACAGACTCCTGTTCCTGCCTCAAAATAACCCTGGCAGGAGAGGCTGCTAGGGAAGGGGTGTTGTGGATTTTTCTTTATCCACACAGGTTACTGGCATGTAGAATAATTGTTAGTATATGTAAGCTCCTACTTCTCAGTTTGAAAAAAGCTCAGTGAGCACTGCTTATGTTAGCTTCTTCCTTGAGATGAGAGGCAGCATAGCTGAAAAAGGAGACTGCATCTTGGTTTGAAAAATGTGCTTTCCAGAAGACGATGTACTAGATTTAGTACAGAACTGTGTATTATTGTCCACACAAAGAACATGAGGATCAGATACATTTGTTTCAAAATACATCAGAAAGAGTTCCTCTGAGATTCACAGTCTTACCTTGTTTGACTTCCATTCCTAGTGATGAGAGAGAAAAGCCTGTGATAATATCACTGTTAAAATCCTCTCACAATAACCTTTTTTTTCTGAGTTTTGCAGAGATGATGTAACCCTTCTAGCCATGAGTTGACTAGCAGCTGCTTTGCAATTGCAGCATTTTTTCTCATGGATGAGATGGCAGGAGGTTGCTTCATCTTAGCAGAGTTGATTTTATTATGGATTTTGTTAAAAGGCAGGTCCCAAAGCCACTTCACAGAGCATTGGTCACTTGCAGAAGACAGGTAAGAACAGAAAAAAACTACCCTGCAAGCAGCTAGACTGAGATGGGACAGAGGACTCTGTCAGCTGAGAAATCTGCACATACTTATCTTGTGCTTTATCCCTGTACTGGGGCAGTGCCTAGGAGGAAGCAAAGGGCAATTCCCTTGGTTTTGCCACCCACTCAACAGCCTCTAGTCCCTGGCAGAAAGAAGGTTGTTGCCAGGAGGCTGTTGGGAGCTATTGACCCGACCTGCCAGCTAGTTTTAAGATGCTCAGCTCCTGGTCATTGCCAGCAGTTTGGCACCTCTGGATGTCTGAGCTATTTGCCATCACTCTGTGGCCTCCTGCTCCTTTGGAAGAGGATGCAAAGACAGACAAACCCTTCCTGTGAAAGGCACAGGAGTAGCCCACCTTTGCATTCTGTTGGTGCAGAAGTACTGGGCTCTTCTGGAGAGGAGGACAAGCAGCCCCCTCCACTGCTGGTGCTCCAAGCACACAGCTGAGCACATGGAGAAGCAAGCACAGGAGGAATGCTGGTGTGGTTCACAGCAGTGCCTCTTTGGGGCAGTTTTCTGTGGCTGTATACAAATCAGGATGTGTCGAACCACTTGTGCAAATAAAAAGTGTAGGCGGTGAGCTTTGCAGCAGCCTGCTGGGGAGTAGCTCAGTCCCCCAGCTCTTCTTTTAAGGAGGAGGAAAAGAAAGGCACTTTACATGGTAGCATTTTTACAGTATTAGCATTTGGGCTTCTGCCAGCATATTTGCTGAGTTTTATCACCAGACTCCCTCCTTCCCAGGGCCACAAATGCTCTTCTTTCTATAGATGTATTTTCAGCGCTCCTGGCCCTCCAGCTTGCAGTCTGCCTCTTCCTCTTCTTCGCAGACATTGATGCTGTGTACAGTGGAATGCAGGTAAGCACAAACTAAATATATATTTCCTTCTCATGCCGTGAATTTTGCTGGCCCTTTACCTAAGCATATAGAGCAGAAGCTATATCTGCAGTTTTGTAAATTCATTTGCTGATCTGATGGTGATTGGGCAGCCCCTTCAACCTTCTCTAACATCCCTCTTACAAGAGCTTCATTAATGAGGTAGACCTCCTCTTCTCTAAAGACTGGGCATCAACCAGGAGAAGAAAAAGTGCTTATAGCTTGCTGGGCTTTCCTGACTAACAGAAAGGCACAATAGGGTAGATTGTGGTTTTGCACTGGAGGAGGCTTGTTGGCCAGAGAAGTGAGTGGGCAAGGATTGCTGCTGTCATCTCCTTCCCCAGGAGCACCATGAGCTTACATGGGGCCAGCTGCTTCAGCCCTCCTGGGCATTCAGCCAGGGCACAGTGCAGGCAGCTGCCTGAGCTGTGCTTGCGCAACATCAGGAATGGCAAAGCCCTGAGGATCATCTCCAGCCATCCTGCACAGGATGAATTCAGATGGGGGCTTGCCATTAGGGCGAGCATACACAGAGGGAGAGAAGCCACACATCATGCATTAGCTGCACCTCCCCAGAAGTATTTGAGCACCAGATCCTGACCCAGGCACCCAATCTGCATGTTTCAGCAGTAGCTTAAATAGCCAAGATAAGTTAGGCAGCTCCATGCCATGGAGGATGTGGCATCAAACCTTCTGAGATCTCTGTGACAAGGATTTACTGCTATTTCCTACTGCCTCCCCCATACTTACTCCTGGGAAAACTTAGGCAGCTTCTCAAATCATTAGGAACAGATTCAAATCATGGCAAGGCATTTAGACCTAATTGCTGTTCACGTCTTTTCCAACAGTTTCTTTGCACTCCTCTCATCTGGAGAGTTTACGTCTTACTAATGCTCTTGGTCAACTTTTGTGTTTCTTTATTTACAGAGGTGAGTGCCTTTGTTTACCTACCTGTTCCCTGGGGTGAACAAGAGCAGCCCCTCATGAGGTCTTTCTACCCTCATTTACAGCTTCCTGCAGAAGCATAAACCTTCAGGCCTTTTTTTTCCTTAAGACTCAATGCGTGTCAGTCAGATACATTTTTTGCAGCCCCAGAGATGATTTAGACCACATCTCTCACCTTTAGAGAAGGAGTGAGCTGAAGTGCAGCTGCCCAGGAAGAGTCCACAGCAGCACAGGCCAGGCACTTGGCAGTGATTTTGAAACAACCAGTTCCCTCTTGACCTACAATCAATCAGGCCAGAGACTACACTGACTTGTGGCATTGGATACTGCAGTAATGACTAAGCCCTTAAGTGTTCTGTGGACTGAGGCTGGCTGTATCCAGCATGAGGGATAGTCCCCTGCAAGAAGCAGCAATGCCTGGTTGTCCCACAGCCCCAGGAGGACAATCTTGCCCCTTGATTATCCCCATCTACTAAACTGAGATCAGTGCTATCCTGACAGAACTGAGCAGAGCCTTCGTGTGGATAAGGAAAGTGGCATTTGTCAGCTGTACACAGAGCTGCCCAGTGCCATGGGGCTCAGCGGTCTGTGCATGTAGCAAGGGATGGCTTTTGTCCCCAAGTGGTCCTCCTTTCCAGTGAAGCGCAATAGCACTGACCCTGCATCATGTCACTCCACAGGACATTATCTTGCAGAA
Source organism: Psittacus erithacus (assembly GCA_009867235.2). Taxonomy (NCBI): domain Eukaryota; kingdom Metazoa; phylum Chordata; class Aves; order Psittaciformes; family Psittacidae; genus Psittacus; species Psittacus erithacus. Next base: position 5,916 of record WYDI02022246.1, read on the forward strand.
CAAGCACCTCTGGCTGCTGATTAAAGCCTGGTTTGGGTTCCAATCAAACAGCCAGTACCAAAAATGGCAGAGGATGCTGCAGAAGGATCCCAACTGGCCTCCTGTAAACACAGAAGACTTCACAGCAAAAAGCACAGAGGAGATTTACATTAACCCCACCTATGAATACAGTGACAAGGACTAGGTGAGACCCTGCAGCTGGGTGTGGGGCTGCATAATGCTGGTAGCTGCCCTAGCTTGCACTGAACAGCCTGTGTTTGCATCCTGTGTGTGCTAGCTTCACATGTTTGAAATCCCTGATTAAATCCATCCTTACAGAGGCCCCTGGGCCTGTACTGGCTGTGCCTAGGGGACAGGCAAGGATTATTCTCTTGGCTGCCAGTAAAATAACAGCCTTGACTCTACTCCATGGCAACAGCAGTTCTTGGGCCTTGCCAACAACTCCTACAAAGACTCAAAAATACTGAGTTTTAATCAAAAATACTCAAAAACACTCCATGTTTCAGTCACTGCTCCACCAAATCCTGTCAACGCACCCACGAGGCTTGAAGGAACACAATCCAGAGTAAGTCTTGACTGCACAGAGCAGCATGTGTACAATTGCAAAATCCTGTGCTTAACATAACACTGCAGCTTCCAGGAACTACAAAAAAGTTCCCCAGATGAAGTAATTCCAGTTTTCTTGCATCGCAGAATGATTACAGATCACATTACAGATGTGAGAGGGTGCCTACACTGCCTTCTCGCAGCTCTCCCTTGCCAGTTCTTGCAGGCATAATGCTCCAAGTACACGAAAGGTTAAAGCTCATGGATTGCTGTGAGACCAGGCTGGGAAGGCTGGTGAGGATATGCCCTACTTAAGGTTGCAAAGGACAGCACAACTGCTGCATATATGACGCACACACCCCCTAGCCCCACTCCACACCCCCCCCCCCTTCCTCTCACAGGTCCTGCCCTGTGTTTGCTGTCACCCAGCAGAAAGCAGGGCTAAGCCTTGGCTTCTCACTTTAACTAGGTCATGCCAAGAAGCAGGGAGTTTAACATGCTCCGGCACATGGCTGCTGGCCAGGTACAAGAAGTTGAGCTCCTTTGTACTTGCTCTTTCATCTTCAAGTGGTTCAACCACCTAATTAGTTTAGCTATGAAAAATCTCTTGCTTACATTTGCAGGAAAATAAAAATAATAAAAAAAAAAAGGCTTTCAGTTTTGTTATGCTTTCCCGTATTAAAAAAGAATAACTTTATTTAAATGTAATAACAGAGGGCACTACAGAATATGACCAGAAGTCTTGGTTTTGTTATTTCAAACACTGAAACAACTGATGTTTTAAAAAAAAAACTTCCGATCCCTTCATGTACGTGTTAAGAGCAGACAAAAATCAGCAAGCCTCTTACAAACAAAGGTCTTTAGCTCTCATCTCTTCTTACAGTCCAGGCAGTGGCCTGTGGCAAAAACCACACACAATTTTATTTCTTACATGCCATCTGTAAATGACATGGTTCCAAATGCATCAGCCTGATACTTCTGGTAAAAAGTAATAAACCACACTTTTCTAGGACAAGCCACATGTCAGCTTTGCAACACAGAAATAGCAGGGCTCTGTACACATGGAGATGGGGCATAGGTGTTGCACAGCTCATTCTCCAGGTACATCACCCACAGCACCGTAGGGCAAAGGCTCCCTTGCAATCCACTGTGATCTTTAAACCTCAGTGCTTTGGCAGCCCAAGGAGTAGAATCAAAGAATGGTTTGGGTTAGAAAGGACTTTAAAGATCATCTAATAAGCCTGGTAAGACACAGTGCAAACAATTACTGCATTTACAGTGATGAAGCATTTCAGTGGCACAGCAGCCCCAATCTGGAACAAACAGCTGCCAGTGAAAAACCCACCTGGCTTTTTGCTAGACCACACCACCTTCCCCCCACCAAACTGGGAGTCTGCTGCTCCCAAAGGGAGGCACAAGAGCCAGGGAAAGGGACGGTTTCCAGACAGGAGAAAACTGACCATAACACCATCATGAAAAAATAGTGCACTTATTTAAAACGCTGCAAGACTCATTTATAACTTGCAAGACCAGCCCTTCCTTCCTACCTCCTACCCTTCACAGGAGCAGCTCCAGGTAGGCAGTGCATGCAGGTTCCAAAACAAAGTGCATGCTTTGTCTGCCCTTTCTCAGGCCTGAGAACCTGGGGTTTTTCACTTGTACAGGCCCTTAGCTGGAAGACACACAATAAACCCTCAGCAATACTTTTACATTAGTTTTAATTAAAAAAAAAAAAAACACCACCAAAACACCCCAAACAAAAAAAACAAAGTGAAAATGTTAGGGTTAAAACAAGTTATTCACAGAAAAAGCCAGCAGGGTATAGATAATAAAACCAGGATGTTCACAGAAAGCCTGCACCAGTCCTCAGCAGGGCACTGGGTGCATGAGGATGGAGAATTTGATTGCAAACACTCCCAGACTACCACAAAAATCATCACAGGCTATGAAATAAAAGCCGATGTGGAAAAGAGACTAGTGCTGCTCTCAGCAAGGGGGACACAGCTGTTAGTAAATCTTAGTGGCAGCTGTGGCCACAAACTGTCCCAGGTACCTCCCAGCCAGGGCCTCTTTGCCCTGCTCAGAGCTCATCCCGATGGCCCATCAATACTGTCTCTCTCTGGATCTGCTCCGGAGCAAGCCCAACAAGGAGAAGGCACCGGCAGCAGCTGTTACGAACCCGATGGCGCTGATTGCTCTGCTGGCCTGCAGAGAAGAAGTAAAACATAGGCTGGAAACATGATGAGCTTTTTTTTTTTAATCCCCAGGTATGAATAATGAAGAGCAGGCAGAGATAATCAAAGCAATTAAATGAGTGAGAGACACCTTCCCTATAAGCAAAAAAGGCAACACCCAGGCTTTCACCCTTAGGCTGTGGCATTTGGTAAGAGGGCTCTATTAGAGTGCAGTGAACCTCCTGGTTCATGGTCTCCTGTGAGGCAAGAGGCAATAACAGTCTGGATCCCATGCCTTGGTCTTTGCTGTCCCCAGGCAGTTTCCAGGCTGTGCCCCAGTTCAGGGACTCACATACAGCAGCAAGGAGATGCACTGTGAGGTATACAGGGGCTTACATCGTGTTACTTACCTGACTAGAGACACCCTCGCCATAGCGGAGCAGCGTCACGAAGTGCTCACAGTTGTTGCTGAGCAGGTCATAAGACACCTCCTGGTCAATGAGGTACTCAGCGCGTCGGATGATCTCCTCCACTGGGAGAGGAGCATAGGTGCCATCGTACTTGTTGTTGATGTGATAGGTATCGTTTCCCACCACATCCTTCAGAAGCTGCATCCTCACCCGGGCCTTCCTGCTGAACACCGACTTTGCACTGGAGAATGTGGCTGGTGGCCCTTCATCTGGGGAAGGCAGGGATAGGATGAGCCAGGCAGGCCCCATCTGGCCCCTCCCAGACCTCAGATGGGTTTCTGGAAAGGTCATCTACACACACAGGGCTCACCATCAGCCCATGGAAAAGGAGCTCCCTAGTCACCCCAAAGGCCCATCTGCACCCTGCCGAGCTGCAACAGCCTTACCTACAGGCGTCACGTTGATGACATACCCATCTCCCAGGTAGAGGGCCCAGTGCTGGTAAGCTGGCCGGAAGATCTCGATCAGGTCCCCAGGCTCAGGGTCACCGGGGTAGGTGGCATTAAAGCTCTCGATGGCTGCCATCTCCAGAGCCCAAGGTCAGGACATGCCCCTCTCGCTGGGCAGGCTCAGTGCAAGGCACGGTGGAGGGGAGGTTCGGGATGTGCACAGAGCATCTGCTGGGAAATTGCAGGTAGTAAGATCATTAGGGCCTACCACTGGCACGCTCCATCTATCGCGGCCGGCACCTAACTAATGCTGCGGTCGCCCCACTTTCTGCAGGGCCCAGCGACGCGCCGACGGGGAGTCAGTGCTGAAATCGCCACCGCGCCCGCGGAGAGGGAAGCCATTTTACGGGCTGGCCTCCAGCCTGCAGCGCCCGGTGCTCTCCCCGGACAGCGATCTGCTGCTCCGTCCCGGCCGTGTGCCTTTCAGGGCCCAGCTTGTGCCGGTACCACGGCAGCTCCGGTAGACAGTCGCAGGGCCCCGAGGCGCCGAGCCTGTCCCCAAGTCAGCTCGTCCCTCTCGGCAGCCCGAGAGAGCTACGTCCTGCTGGGCAGACGCCTGTCCGCACCCCAATATCCCCAGCTCCCCGCTCACCCTGCAGCGCAAATCCCGCTGTCACCGCCAATCCCGCTGTCACCACAGCCGCGCTGCCCCCCCGGGGCGGGGCAGCGGCGGAAGCTGGGCCGGGTCCTCGCTCCTCCCGACCGCTATAAATAGCGAGGAGGGGCTACCACTGGGCAGTCGCTCCGCGGCTGGAGGTTCTGCTGCTGGAGGTGTGGTATGGAAAAGCTCGTCCTGCCCCTGGGAAAGACAGGCCATCGCCTCCACGCTGGGAGCCCCCGCCGGCCTCGGGGCCGAGCTCCGATGTGCGGGGCCGGGACTGTCCTGCCGCGCCGAGCGGAGAGCGAGCATCCCTCACCAGGGGACCTTACGATACAGAAAGGGCACACTGCCGTTCCACTTCTTTTTTTCTGGTGAAGGGAAGCAAAGGAGGCTCAGAGGAAATCCCAGTGGCCGTTTTAGGGCAAAGAGATTTCTAGGATGGCTTTTCATGTTGTGGCCGGGGAATTTCCTTTAGGACATCAGAGAAGTGTCGTGATTGTGCCCACCAAGAATCCTCTGAGCTGAGAGCTGAGCAGGCACAGTTGTCTCCTCTTTGGCTGTTGCCAGTACAGTATTTTAAAAAGGAGGGTTCACTAACAATAAACAGAGTCCTCTGGGTGAGCTGGACTAAGCAGTGTATTTAGAGGTTATTGTTTCAAAAGTAGGTGAGCAAGCTGGTTGATTTAGAAGATCAGAGCTGCAGATTTGGCAGTTTTCTGGCTTCTGTTGACATGAAATACTTAAGTCAGTGGAGCAGTGTATTGTAATTCTTTCTGTATCATTCCCTGTTTCAAGTATGAAGTATTTGCAGAGCTTTGCAGTGAAAAACAAAGGCAATTCTTGTGGTACTCGGAGGGGGGGTGGGAAGTGGATCCATGGAAACACAGAAATCTGCTTTAACTCAGCACAGCTGGGCCCTGCTGCTTGCAAGAGCTGGGGCTGAGATCCTGCAGGGAAGGGACTGGCCTGCATGCCTACCAGCTGCAAGGGGAGGTGAGCCTGGTCAGCAGTGCTCAAAGTTGACAGCATTGCGTGGTTAGCAAGTGTGAGAGTGCAGTAGGAAGCTGCCACTGAGCCAGCTTTATAATTAATTGTGATGAAATTCCAGTGTAAGGTTTGATGCAAGGAATAGTAACGGACTAAGGAAAGGGTTAAGAGTTTTCTTCAAACTATGTATTGATTGTCTTAACCTGGTATAGGGAACAGGTATGTTCTTGCTCTTGCCAGTTAAACTGTAACACGGAATAGAATAGGTAACCAAAACACATTGTTTAAAATCAGAGACCCTTTTCCCTCAAGAAGATGAATGTCTGACAGGAACTTGTTTCGACTAGTTTCTAAAAGACTCGAGATTGCCAGCTGGGGAAACTGTGCCAAAGATGAAAAGCGCACAGCGAGAAAGACTTCTTACTTCACCCAGAAGACCCCGGCCCAAGACCACCAGAGGGCAGTGCGCAGGCACAGAGGGGAGGGGAATGGTATTGATGAGTTCTTGGAATTAATTGTAATAACTCCTCCTATGCTTGTGAAATCTGATGAATATGTATGACTGTGCGTAATAAATATCCAGCTTGTTGAGCTGTCAGTGTGCGAGTTAGGAGGAGCAATCCCCCTCACACCCAGGCTGCAATAAACATACCTGCTTTATAACTCTTTGTGAGTTGTGAAGTTCTATTCAGTAAATCAGGTTGACTGTTTGTGCATGAGTAGATCTCTCTTGTTGATTCATTCTCATTATGTAATGAGGCTGAAAGCCCCTTTCCAGTCACATCCTCTCCAAAACAGCTGTGCTGTGCATGTGTGGACAGCTAGCATGTTCTCGAATGGATCACAATAAAATGCCTTTTTATCTACCTTGCTGTTCATGGAGGTTACAATGCTTTTCTTGCTAACAGCATGCATGAGTTTATGGACACAAGGGTAAATAAATAATAACCAGCATTATGGCAGCGACAACAGGAAGCCCACGTTTTTCCTCACCATGATCAGAAATGAAGCTACAAAGAACTGGAAAATCATCAGCAAATGGTGCATTCCGTAAGTCACAAAACTTCAGTCATGGCACAGGAAATTAGTTCAGGGCTTGGATGAGGCCCAGTCAGTGCCTCAGTTTCCTGAGTGTTTTGAGTGGTCTGCCATGGAGTAGGTGTCTCACACACTGCATCTTATTGTGCCTTGCCACAAGCACGTTTGGCCTTCTGCTGTAGAGGCGTCCTTAGCATGGTCTGGGACTGAGCCAATGCAGATATCTACCCACATTCATCAGAGTGTGGCAGCTTCAGAGTCTGCAAAGACCTCAAAGGAGATTTTATTACAGGATCTTATTCTTTAGAAAATTTTTGTGAAGTTACGCTCTGTGAAGTTCAGGCTTTTGCTTAGGCCTTTCAGGCAGGGGACTGATGATAACCCTCCTTCTTGTCCACTCCACCATAACAGCAAGGAGGCAGCTGTCATTCAAATAATCCCTTCTTTTAGTCCAGCACTCCCATGGGGGACAATGAAGGTCATCTTTTTTTCCTACACCTGTCACCCCATAAGCTCAGTGGTTTCTTTGTTCTTTCTCTCCCCAGTTGAACATGCCTTGCCAGAAGAGGAGTAAGAACTGTGTCCAACTCAGTCAGCTAATCCCCTCCCCATGGAAGGATGTGGGGTAAGATGATTTCTTGAAGACCTTCCTGAGATGATACAATGAATTCTGACCTCATCAGTCTATGGTTTATACATCTGTCAGAGGTGTGTATGTGATGGCGTGCAGCACATTTGTACTGCCAAATTCTGCCTGGATGTTGTGTTTTTCAGTCTCTGAAGACAACACAATCTCTGAGTTAGGATATATTTCAGTTTGGATCTGTAACATGAGATCTGAGAGATATTTTAAATGAACAACTTAAAAGGTTTTTAACAAATGCAATGATTTATTTGTTTCTTCTCAAAATATTAGAAATACCATTAAAATGCAAGAGCAGAAAGTAATACAAATTAATTGGAAAAGTATTGCTAACTATAGGTATGTAGTTTGGGATTAATTTTGATCAAATGCATTGTTCACAATGCAGCCATAATTGTGCTCACGTACTCTGTCATCCAGTACATTCCTGGGCTGTTTCAAAGAATTCCTTGATATCTCATGTGTATCCATCTTTCTTTTCCTTCTGTACAATGAAAGAAAAATAATTTATCTATATTTTATCTATAGTGAGAGGTCAAACAATGGTGTGAGCATGAATGAAGTCAGAATTTGGAGAAGTCCAAGTTTTGTGATAGTGATGCACATAGATAATGGAAATGGCATGTGTTAATTTCTGTACAAAAAGTTGTATTTTCCCTGACATTCTTCAAATGAGATCCTGAATGCTGTGGTTCCTTTCTGGTCCTGCAGGGATGTGACTGATGGGAGTTTTGAAGTTTACAGGTGCTAAAAGGGGTGTATGTATCTTGAACTTAGAAAAGTTGGGAAAAGCCTTACCTGTACAAGCACACTGCAGAGGAGATGAGAATGGCGACAACAACTACACCTGCCACAACTCCAGTGACGATGGCAACCGTATGGTTCTCAGGATCCTCTGTGGCAGAGACTTCAAATGAAGAACAAAGAGGAGCCCTGTCAGTGAAAGCTAACCATACTGTGAACAGAAATATTTTTTTCAACCCTTGCCTGTCTCCTTGGTTTACACCATGTTCTCTGATGAATGTGGATTTCTGGAGTGACATTGGACCAGGGTCCTGTATGCTCTACAAAGCCCTGCTGTCATGCCCACTGGAGGGGTTTGACCCCCTTCTTTCTTCTTGGATGACCAACAGGCTCTTACCTACTGGGTTACTAATTTGCATAGAAATGAAGAGCAAGCTCCTTCTTCTCCGTAATTGCACCCATTTTTGAAAATGGTGTGTGTAATGTAAACAGTGAAAACAGAATAGTTTTATTACCCTTCTTTTCAGCCTCACAAGTTTGTCCTGTATACAGTTCTGAACATTCACAGTGGAAGGAGAGAGAGGTGCTGTCAGTAGTTTCAGAGCAAACTCCATCATTCTTACAAGGATCTGGCATACATGGTCCACCTAGCAGCAAGGAGAAACACTTCAGACTCTCAGATAATCCAACCCTGAGAGAACTGTTCATGCTTATATTATACTGACTCCTAATGTTGAATATCCCCTTTATATATTTTATCCATACTTTAAAGCATGTTACTTGTACTAGACAACAGGAACAAGGGAAAGAAGCACTGTTTCTACAGTGAAACATCAGAATAAGATCCCTTGTATGCTTTTCTTCTGTACACACTCATCACTCCAGCTCAGTGATGTCCTATAAATAGGAAGTCAAGACTTCTTAGCATCAAAGACAATGTGACAGTGGATGACTTACTCCTGTAGCATCCACGACTGTAATTTGAAATGCCACAGATTTCATCAGATCCACACACTATGTTTGAGCAAAAGACAGTGGAGCTTTCTGTGCACTGGCATCTCTGAGAGCAGTCATCAGTGGTGAATATTTCTCCAATCTGGAAGACAGCAGTTAAATGTTAAAAAATAACAAATAAAACCAGCCACAAAAAGCATGAATGAGTCACTGGGGCCCCATGCTGCTACCTCTGATGTCTTCCTGATGAATGGCAACAGCACAATTTTTTTTCTTTTTTTAAGTAGTTTGTAAAATTACAAAAGATTGAGTGTTGAGGAATGGCTTGATGAGAAAGGGCATGGCTCTCTGGAGCAGTTGTACAAGCAGACCAAATGCTAGGCTG
>WYDI02022246.1:15006-40193 GCA_009867235.2 Psittacus erithacus
CGACTGGCAATAAAGTGGAACTTGCTTATCACTCATATTGAGTCGTCGCTTGATTCCCCGCGCCGTCGCCTGCAACAATTGAGCAAGCAGTTTATTAATCCAGTCCTTTGAAACTCAAGGATGGCCCAAGAAAGAATGCAAAAGAAGAGCTTGGCGTATAACGTCTTAGCCCCAGGTGGGACACAAGTGCAACGAACAATGTCTAACTTGCTGGAGATACCAGAGAGTGGCAGGTACATCACATTGTGCCTCTGAGGCAATGTTGAAATGCCATGTGCCATTTTTCTGGAAAGTGCCAGTTTTTCATAGTAAGTGTCTCCTTCCTCACATAAAAAAAACCTTTACTGACTTAGGCCTTTTCTCTACTAAATCTCTAGTGTTAAAACAGACATCTATGAGATTATGAAGCTGCTCTATCCTGCAGCAACAGTGGAAGTTTCTCCATATTCCTCAGAATCCAGCCTTGCTTGGGACTGTCTTCATGTCACAGACAACTCTACAGACTCTCAACTTTGCCTTTACCACTCTTCACTGAGAGAATAGTGACCACAGTGACTGACAGAATTTTTCTGAAACTGGTGTGTTGTAAACTTCAGAGCCTATGAGGCTATTATTTAGCATAATAGAATCATAGAATGGCTAGGGTTAGAAAAGACCTTAAGACCATCTAGTTCCAACCCCCCCCCCCACCATGGGCAGGGACACCTCACACTAAACCATGTCACCCAAGGCTCTGTCTAACCTGGCCTTGAACACCGCCAGGGATGAAGCATTCACAACTTCCTTGGGCAGCCCATTCCAGTGCCTCACCACCCTCACAGTAAAAACCTTCCTCCTTACATCCAATCTAAACTTCCCCTTAATAATAAAGGTGAAGAATTAACATGGAGGTCAGAGTGTGATCATATACTTTCTCAAAGCGTCTGCCTTCTATTCTGGCAGGCAGAGTTTCAGAGGCAGACCAAGTGATCCTCTCTCTCTTCCCTTCCTCCATGGAAATTACATGCTGAGGAGAATGAGGAGACTGTCAAAATAATTAGCAGAAGAAAATAGTGTTTGGTGCCACAGGAGCTGTCTGACCCACAAAGAGACTGTACCTCATAATACTTGTCAAGGTATGTGCAGCCACATTGCCTGTAAGGCACACAATCAAAACCACTAAGAACATAGCCAGGGAGACATTCACAGCCCTCAAGACAAGGTGATTCACACTCAGAGGGGCTGGTCAAGTCATTGCAGGATGCTGGACATGCAGACATGCATGAGCTGTAGTTGCTGTTGGCAGGACATGATATACCTGTAAAAATAAGGAGAGTCCAGTTACAGCAGGCTGCTGTGCATTATTTACACAATGCCTTTTGAGATTCAGAGGATGTTACCATGTTGTAGGGGGCAATATGATGATCACACATATACTGAGATGTGCATACATATGTACTAGTACTGGAGTTCTAAGTAAAGCACTCCAAAGTCAAAAATGCATCGTCAAAGCTATTTGTGTGCTGTGTTCTCATTCCTGGTGCTCACTGACCACAAATAACTTCTCACACATTCAGAATAACTATTCCTGCAAGTACCAGGAATACAGAGTCATCTAACCATGGGCGACGCAGGGGAAGTATGGTTTGATGAACCTTGAACCTCCCAATTTTGGGGAAAGAAAAAAAAAGGATTTAAGACTATTATAAGTTTTATGTTATCATTCTTTCAGTCTGAAAGATTTGGAGTTTTCAGCTGAATCTTTTTTATCTTGACATTTCACAGGTAAACAGAGAATTAGTATTTTTTGTAGATTAAAAAAAGAGATTGACACGAAATGCTTTTCCCTTCAGATTTGTGGCTTGTGATGGTCTCCAAAATTTTAACTTTTTTGCCCAGCTGGGAATGGGGATATTTTTTTCACTCACAAAACTTCTGACAACTGGGGACCTGACAGATCTGCTTTCCTAAGTAGCTTTCTAAGCTGGGATCTAAATGCAAAAGTCAGCATAAGACATACAAGAAAGGCCAGAAGAGCAAGTGTGCATGCTAAACTGTGAAGTGATTTAAGCATGAATCAACATGCTTTTACTCCCTGAGCAGCTTTGATGTATGGTACATCTAGGAAAAGCCTCAAATTTCAGATTTGGAGAGTCTCTTAGGCAGAAAGAAGTTTCTGGTTCTTCCTGTGCTTACCACAAACTGTCTGTTGCCTCCAGCCTCCCATACTGACTCCTTGCAGCTGACAAGTCAGCACATACTCCTCCAGACTGCGACATAAGGTAGCATCCTCATCTCCTTCCACACACATATCAAACAGGCAGCTCCTATGTGCAACATGAGAAAGTGTTCATTCCCAATATCTTTGGTTTTGTTTATTTTCGCTGCTTTTCTGCCTTACTCTGAGTTAGTTCCATTTTCTGGCTGACAGGAACACAGAGGATCAGGTCATTTGTTGTGCAGCTGCTGCTATCATGTAAGGTATTCATATATGAACAAGCAATAAACAGGTACCTTGCTTGTCACAGCAAGTTATTCTTTGTGATCTGCTTCTGTTCTGGGTTACCATGGCTGCATCTTGCTTATTGAGCACTTTCTAACACTGCTAAGTCCTTAGAGCTGGACTTCACACTTCTTTCGTGGCACATGGGTGCCCTCCCCATGTTCATATACCTTGAATATTGACACAAAATTCTGCTTTACCCAGTGCTTGTTTGCCAGTGCTACCTTCTCAGCTTTCCTCATCTGAATATCCATGGGCTTATTTTCAGAGGCATTAAGATCTGAGATGAATGGGATCTGTGGATCTGTAATTATGCAGCATTTCAGAAAAATGAGACAACCACTAAGAAGGTAGAACAGGCTGCCCTTTGTTGGGCAAAACAAATCCTGACTGAAGAGAAAAGTAAGCTTATGTTGAGAATCAGGATACATATACATTGAAGCTTCAGTTTCTAGTAATATCCTGGAGACAGAAGATGCAAAACTCTTGTCAGAAACTAGTGCCAAAATGATTTTGCAAATGGGGAGAATGACTGCCTGCAGCACTCACGTGAAATAGAAATCTGGTGATACTGTGGAGTGACAGTTTACAAAAGGACCATTCAAGTCAATCAGGATACGACATCTTGAAGTTCTGTTTTCTTGTCCCAGCTTATTTTCACTGCAGCCTTGGAAGAGTCCTGGATCTGGCTCCTCCTCAGACTCATCTTCTGAGTTGACATCTCGCCTGTAAATTAAGTCATTATGAAACCATCAGTTCTCTCTACAACCAACATTCCTGGTACTACTCTCTACATAATACCACAAGAGTACTTCTGCCTCGTGGTGTAAGTGGAAGCTTATTTCTCTCTCATGATTTATCCTGAATGGGAAAGAGATAGATAAAGCAAGTAAAAGATGTACTAGAACACTTCCTACCATCTCAGAGATTTATGGATATTAAAATCAAAAGGGATATATGTAATTATCTCATGACACAGGCTTCATCCAATACCTCCTTTATCCAATCTATTCAATAAACCTTGAATGTTAGTCAGAACGATGCAGCTGGTATAAGTCACTATTTCTTGGACATATGTTCATTTTCACTGAGCAATTGTCTGCATGCCTGAAGTGCCAGAATTCTCCTCCCATAGGATTAGCCTTCAGAGCCCCTTTATGCTCAACACTAGCCTACATACTGCTTTCTATTATTCTGGCAAACAAGTTTTTGCAGCCAGATTATATCCTAACAGCTAATACAATTACGTTTACTTGCTGATAAAGTTGTGTGTTAGTGGCTAAGCAACTTCCAAAGGTCTTTCAAAGGAAGGATGGAAAGAAAGAAACTCCTTTCCCTACCTGTTTCAATGTTCTGTATGGACTAATTAGCACAGAATTTGTCTGGCCACAAATATCATGCTCATTCATACTCAAAAGAATATCCTTTTTGTGTACTGGCAGAAAACACTAGATATGATAGCCATAGAAGTAAGAAAATCAAACTCTTCAAGACTATCTTCTGGAAGGATTTGTGAATTCATCTTGATGGACTTCAAAATTAACTTCATGTTCCGAGGGAGGGATGACACTGAACCAGGATTTGCTCTCCCTTGGGCCCATCCAGCACAACATGATGTATTTATCTTTGCCAGGAACCATGAGCTTGGCAAAGATCTTATTAATTCCTGTGCCCTAGCAGTTTTAACAGCTGTGACTCCAAAGAGGGATACTGAATTGGAGTTATGCAGTGATAGTTCAGGCCTCTTTCGACTAGATAGAAGGGCACTGATAGTTCACCTTAGTTTTAAGCAGGAAGAGTCCCCACCCACAGACCAAATGAAGAAAGACTAGAAATAAGACAGTGTAGTTATTCCTGGATATTAACTGTGGCTTAATTCACTTACTTCCAGTGGCTGCGCTTGCTGTGGATATTAAGTAGAAAATTAAGTACCTGAGGCGAGAGGCTGTTCTTCTCACAGGAACTTTCCAGCTCTCACCAAATGTATTTACATTCTTCACCCAAACACCATCTGGTTTTGTGAAGTCATTTTTATATCTTCCATCAAAGTCACCACACAAGCCTTCCACTCTGTTGCTGTAGGTGTTGGCCAGCCTTATATCTATGGAAGTTCAGAACAAAAAAAAACAACAAAAAAGGCATTACACAGAAATCTTTTCTTCTGAGCATATGGAAGAGGGGGGAGGTAGAAAGAAGTGCCAAGTATCACATTTCATGATTCAGATTTGAGGAGGTAATATGACATGGGCCTCAGAAATATGAGCACAGCCCTAAACACGTGTTCATATATGTATTCACAGGACTGTTTCTGTACTCTGCAACATGGATCATAAAGTAATTTCCTGCAGCCAATAAGGTATTATATAACGTGACATCACTACCTGATTGCTCTTAGTGCATACTGCTTACTGCTTTGCAACAAACTGAATGCAGCACCCAGTTTTTGCCATTCACTTACAAATGACTTTGCTCATTTTGAAACAGAAGTCCTATAAAACAGACCTTTTCTTTCTGCAGTTGGAATTTTAGGGTTTGGAATGATGGTCATATGTATAAATGGCCTGGCACTTTCACCATACACTCAGAAATAACAGGACTATATTCTGTTGTAAATCAGGAGTAACTCTGAACAGAGGATGTAGTAATGTGTGTTCAACATACATGAGTGAGTTGTCTATACGTGACATGAGTCCTACTGAGAATCATTAAAGAATGGGATTATCTGGAATAGGTTTGAGAGGAAGTATGTAGAAGAATGCACTCACAGCCGTATAGCTTGAGGACATCTGTCCTATGACTGGTTTAAGTTGGCAAAGGGGCAGATCCAGGCTTCATCCCATCATCCTAATCATAATTTTTAAGTAATTTGCTGTCAGTTTTATCATTCAGGCCTTACTTAACATGAAAAATGTAGAACAGTATGAATCTACATCTCAATTCTCCTAAGTTTAGGTGGTTTCAGATAAAGAAATGTCAGTTTTATGGGTTTTTTTTCTCTGGTTCCTGGGAAACACTTTGTTCTAATTTTCTGGAAGGTCGTATCACAAAGGGCCATAGGCTCAAAGGGTGAAGGTTTCTAATTTTGCTCTGGGTTTAGACCTCCTTTGGAAAAATAACATTTTTTGAGACAGTGCATAAATATTCTTACACGTTGGCTTAGTTACCTGCATTTTGATTGCCATCGAAGCTCACATATAAGCCAAAATCTGTTTCCAGGTAAATTCTTGTTGTCCTCTGATATATACGAATACCTTCATGAGGACGAGCAGGTGGTATCACTCTTATACCATCCAACTAACATGGAAAGAATAAGTAAAAATTCATAATATATAAGCCAAATTCAAATCTTTCTTTAGTACAGGTCAATGCTACAAGTGAACACTCCTCTGGTTTTATGATAAATAAATAATTTAACCAGATAAAAACTTCAGTATTCAATTTTTTTTTTTTTTTTAATTAACAAAATCACGTATTGAGGGAAGTATCTGGACACAGTATTTTTGTATAATCCTTAAAGAGTTATATTATTGAGCTAAAATATATGTGAGCTATGTGTACTCTTACACACTAATAAAGAGAAAGGAAATTAAGTTTTCCTTGCATAATTCACACTTCTTTTTCCCCTACCACTGATAAAAATATGTATGGCATCACAGTAGGTCTTGGAATATTTGGCACTTTACTCCTAAATCACTTCTTATTCATTTATTTGACAGAATTGTATCCTTCATAGCTATACAGAAAAAAACATGCAACACACTTAAAATCACATTTGTGGTTGCCCCATAGTACTGCTGTTATAGATTGCTTAAATACTTAAATTCTCCAAAACATACATTTATTACTCAAAGGTGTTTTACTCCAAGGAAAGGCCTTTCTCTGCACTCTGCAATCAGTAAGAGACTTACCACAAGCTGTTTGTTCTGCCTGAATCGCACTGTGTGATTGTAAACATTGACAAGAATCTCCTTGAGGTTAGTAATGTGCCGACTTCGACGAAAAGGATAGTTCATGCCTTCAATGCTGAACTGCGTCAGGGTATCAGGTAGGTCAGGGATGGTCTGAACCAGAATATATGTGTATTTCCCTTGAAAGTGGTGCACTAGACCATCAAAGGTGATGTAGTGTGGATCGCCCATGATCTGGCATTTCCCAAAACCTAAAGGGTCAGAACTTCATTACTCTCCAGTCTGAATGTGCATGTGCTAGATCCTATGCACAGATCAGTTTAAAATAAGTCAGGTAAAAATGATAGCATGCAGGCCTCTTAAAGTAAAGATGGGTGCTCAAGCATTACCCCATGCAACGGGCACTCAGATGAAGAGATGGACTGAAAAGCTTGTTCCTCTGCTGAGAAGCAGTGCAAGCCAACTGAACAACTGACTGCCTATTATCTGTCTATTCAGATCTGCTTTGTTCTGCTCTGTCTTTATTTTGTTCTTTTCTCAAATCAACATGCAATGTTAAAAAGAGTATCATTGCCAAAGGTTTCACAGACATATCTGAGTTTTGGTAGATGCAGTGCAAACCATATTTATTTATTTATCTTTTAAATTAAACTAGTCAGACTGAACTGTCAAATTTCTATATGTAAGTAAATTTTCAAACTGCTGTTTCACATTGCTCTACAAATTCTTTATCTTGTACTGGAACTTTCTATTCCAAGAACGGGAGCCTTTTTGCTTTCATGTATCATTAGTAGCACTGTCAGCTGCCTTCTTTCCTTGTGGAAAAGACTGGAAGTGCCATAGAAGAAAGAATGGACATCCACATCCTTCCTCCTTCTCCATCCCTCATGGAACACAAAGTGAAGACCTGCCTGCACATACCTGTTGGCTTGCACTTGTGTTTTCCATTTTTGATCACGCAGGTTTCTTTAGAATCACAGCTATAGCTGTCACATCTAATGACACCATTCTTCTGACATGTGCATCTTTTGGTGCAGTGTGGAGTTATCCAGGTCTCCCCAGCCTGGACACAAGTTGTGTTAATAATATGTTAATCAAGGTTCTCAGCTTTGCAATGCAATAAAGTTCAATAACAAAGGATGTGGGGGCTGGCTAGATGCAACCTGTCCAGTTGGTGATTCCACAACTGCTCAGTCCAGGTGTACTGTCACCAAAAGCCTGGGGGGGGGGGGATCCCAGTCCATGTATCTTATTGTCTTTAACATGAGAATTTGAACACAAAACAGGACTAGGACAGGCTGCCTGAATAACTCTGGTCAATTGACTAGTTTCAAATATCCCTCAATTTTGGCTTCAGGTGCAAAGTGCCAAGCTCCTGCATCTAGTACTTGAGCCTGCAGCTTTTACTAATCAGATGAGAGGTAGTTAAGATGCAGACCCTGAAGATTTCTCTCTCTGTCTCATATTCAGATGGGCAGGAGACCAACTTTCTACAAGTTTTGCAGCCAGAGATTTGCTCCTCAGACAAACTACTTACACTGTGGTAATTGTTGTCATCATCTGTGCAGCCACAATTGCTCAGAGGTACACACTCGCCATTACTGAGCACATAGTTATCATCACACTCACAGCCCTCTGTGCACTCTTCTGTCTTCTCACAGAGGGAAGAGGCAAAAATGTCATTGCATGTTGATGGGCACGTGGAGACACAGTCTGTGTAATGGCTGTGGGATGGACAGGACAATGCTGTGTGGGTAAAGAGAACGGAACCAGCGTTATTAAATACATATTAAAAGCGCACTGCAGACATATGTGCCTACCCAAAAGCTACAACTTGGCCGATAAGATGGTAGTATGGATTTGCCTTTTAATAGCTGATTTTGATCACCAACCAGTTGTGATTTTTTATATCTTATTTAAAACAAAGACCAAGTAAAGAACCCTCTCTGGAGCTGCTGATTTCAGTTTTATTACAGGTATGCCCGAAGTGGTGGCAGCTGGCACTAGATCATTCAGATTCAGTATTCCAGTTCAGCTGTAAATGCCTTTTTGGGCACTGCTAGAAATTAGAATCTTAGGGCAAATTTCTTAGACTCTTCAGCCCTCCACTGATGCAAACCAGATGTATATCTAGCTTAACCACAGCCATAAACACATGCAAGAACAACAGATAAACATCATCAGACTGAAGATTCACCTTCAAGAAACAGTTCAAGAAACAGGGCAGCAGCAAAAAGGGTTCTTTTGTCCAGTATTTTCCTCCACTTGTGGCAAGGAAGAAACTAGGTATTTCTGATGGAAGTATTAAACCTTCATATGGCTTTTTTTTTAACCAGTTGTTTTGTCCTCCATGACATTATGTGGTAACTAATTCCACAAAAAAACCCAAAAAACAAACCAACAAAAGGAAACCCACTAAATTGTGAAAAAAAAACCCCAACAAACAAATCAAAACAAAAAAAAAAAAAAAAGAAAGAAACCCATAGTGTAATCTTTAATAATTTTTATGTAATTTGTTTGTAGCTTTGTTGAATGGGCATAGTGAGGCACATACACTGGAAATTCATCCAAGAACATGGCCCTTACTAAGCAGCTGGCCAAATTGCCAGTTTTCATTTAAAACACAGTGAGTAGCATTGAGCCCTGTGTCAAAACACAGTATTCCACTGTTTTGGTTTGCTTCTGGTTATATTATTGCTCCATTTTAGGTTTGTTGCAATATCTTATTTGCCTACTAAACTCCACATTACTATGCATAAGTTGTCCTGAGTTATCACTGGGTTTAGCTCAACCTGAACACAATTCAGTGCAACAATGAAGCCATAAAATCATAATAATAAAATTACATTTTGTAAGAATTGGAGCTTCATTTTCTTTTACATAACTTTGTCACCTAATCCAACTAATTAGTTTTCATGTTATTAACCATCCAAGTTTAATTTTTTCACTTGCTTGTGCACTTACGACAGAATGTGCTATTCCTCCATTTAATGGTGATTCCATGATTCCTGCAGGTGTCTACATAGACTTGAACTATGTCACAGAGGGCAGACTTCATGCCATCATATTGGCACATGTCATAGATGCAGATCTGTATGAAGTCTTCAGGCTTGACTAGATCATGACATGCTTTGAAATTGTCTGATTTTAGGACATTGCACTGGCTTTCAATGACTGGTTTACTCTCAGAAGCGCAAGGAGGAACATCATCTTCTCTTAAGTCTGATAAACAACTGCATGAAAGCACAGACATAGCTACATTAAAGTTTCAAAGGCATATATAAGATTGAGACTGAAACTGAAAAATTTGTTACTACTGAAATGTATTAAACGAACAAAGCTAGATACTTTCTGTCTGGCTAGTCTTTCTATCTTTGAGTGAAAGATTAGGCAGAAGTAGATCTGCCTGAATCACCATGCTGTGTCTAACCTTCATTACTGTCATTGAATTTACGCAGACTAGAGGATTGACTTCTCAGCTTAACCTCAGACCATTTTGTCACTGCCAACTTGGATGTTGATACGGACTCTTGGCCAACCCTGACTTCCACCCTTTGGCCTGCCTTGCTTGCATAGTGTAGGATGGGCCCTGGCTGGTAAAACCACCATTCTCTTGGCTGTTTTATCATACTTGTCTCCCTGTCCCTGGCAGCACCCAGCCCTTACTGTTCCTCAACACCGTCTTCCTGCTCTAGGTGTTTTCAGTGTAAGCCAGAGGCTATGTCCACACTTTGGATTGCCCCAAAGCCTAATTCCCCAAGTGTGTATGTAGATGAATAGAAAGTCTGTGGCTACCCTCTGGCCTATGCAGTGTTTTCCTGGGGTATGGCTAATTTTTGAGCTTCGCATTCAAAAAAAGAAAAGTCTCATATATGCTACTTTGATGTTACAAAGTAACAAATAGTCAAAACAATTGAAAAGATACTTTCTCAAAGATAGAAAGTTTAAAAAGAAGTTACATTTACCCTTCATCACTGTCTTCCTCCACTTCCCAGCTATTTCCAAACTGTGGGACACTGACCAGTGTACCATTGGGCAAGGACAGATCATCTTCACGATTATCATTGAAATTACCACACATGCCATGTACCTGTAAACGAAAAAGAACCATAGTCTAGGCACAATCTGTTCTACATCAGCTTCCCCAATAACTTCTTGTTCATCGCCTATGAAATGATATGACCAAATCACCACTAACACCCAGTCTTATACCAGACATTGCAGACATACTCACTAATAAGAAATAAAATAGAAACTGCAGTAAATCTGTGGTTCCCTAAGCCTTCAAGGTGTTTAATTCTAGAAGCTAGATGCATTCCCCTCGCCCAGCCATTTTCTTTCGCTACCCCTTTGGAACTCAAGGACATTGTTGTGAAAAGAAAAAAAGTAGAAAGAAAAAAAATAACGTGTCACAATAGAGCTACAAAGAAACATGCAACAGCAAAACACAGAAATAAAAGAAATTAGAAGTAAATGCACAAAGCAGCAATTTTGAAACAGTCCCACATGTTTACATACTAAATCTTACCTTTGAGAAATAAGACTGTGGGAGGGTGATTTCCAGGTAGTGACTGCCATCATATTTTACTATCACACCAAAGTCAGTTTCCACTACTATAAATCTGCCAACATTTCCAATGGACACACCTCGCAACCGATTCTCCAATGGAGTGTAGGCTCTCTCATTGTTCAGCTGGAGAGACATGTAATTTGTCAGTATGGACATTCTTCCATGAAAGCTTTTCTGCTTACAGAAGTAAGCACTTCCTTGAAGTGCTGAAGACTCCTCAATGACAATTTTAGCTCTTTTACACTTCCACCATTGCATATTCCAACTATGGGTTGCAGGAATGAGACTTTTAGCTGAGAAGAGCTGGATGGGATTCAGCCTGTGCCTTTAACAGGGAGCTGGAAAGATCCTTGGTAGTGAGCATGCTCTTACCCACCCATAGGGTAGATTCCCTGCCTCTGGTAGTGCCATAGATTCTCATGCTATGCTAGACCAATACAGTATGAGTCTGTTTTCCTCTGCTCTTGTTAGCTAGCTATTGACAACAGCTATTGAAGTGGGAAGCCCCATTCTTTAGTTCAGGCAGCAGTTTTCCAATATGGAGGCTCTGGGCTCTGTCTCCAAGATATGTCCAGTAGAACAGTAAACCCCAAACTGAAGCCTTGGGAACTAGTGAGAAATTATGTTTCCTTGTGATACCCAGTTAATGGAAGTGCCCATGTGTACATATTCCTTAGGAAACATAGTTTTTCCTACAGCTACTGTAGTGAGCTAGTCTTAAGCCACTTGCCAGAATAAAGAGCACCACCACCTACCAGTATTCCTTGTTTTTTCTGAAGGGTGATTCGTACACCATACACATCTATGTAGACTTCTTTCAGGTATGTGGCCCCTCTTAGTCCTCTGTCTTCATTCTTGCCAAGGATGGTTATAGGAATAACACTGTTGGTGTTGACAACCTCAACCAAGGTGTAGGTGCAGGTACCCACAAAAGTGTACATTATTCCATCAAAAGTGAAATAGTGGGGATCTCCTGCCACTTGACATGTTGCTTGGCCTGAAGGTGAAAAAATTATCTAAGAACTTTGGACTGGATTTCACCATGGATTCAGCTAAGCAAAGAGCAGCCATTAGTGCAGCAACCCAATCCTTATCATCATTATGTGGGCAAACCTTCACAGAGGTACCTCAGGTTCACGCCAATTTGGAAATTTCCAGAAAGTGTCTCCTAAATTAAATTTGCAAATTATGGCAAACTGGCAACTTGGCAGCAAATGAACCCCTTTATACATTTCTATATTTATATATATATTACAATACTATATATATTGCTATATGTTGTAGCTATGATTTATAGTTGTTGAGACTAATACAGAGCTTTTCTACATAGTTATATAAAAATACATACAGGTGTAGATCTAAAAGTAAATATTTTTTCATTTATATATATATATCAATACTTAATGCATTTACCATTACCCAGACTCTCAGAAATGCAGTTCTCAATAATTTCCAAATTTAGAGCTTGTAGCATTGGTGATGTAGGACTTGAATTTGTATTATCAAGACAAAAAGACCCCAAGTGACCTTGCAAGCTTTTGGGTAGCATCAGTTTTTGCTGATATCCACTACAACAGAAGGGTTTCTATGCTTGCAAGAAAGTTCATCATATCTTTTCTTCTCTCAGCACTGGCAGCAGTCATTTGAGATTTCTTTGCAATCCCGCATATAAAGATATTTGCAATAAAGCTAGAATGAGAAGAAGGATCTAATGACAGAACTGACACTGAGAACTGTTTTCAGGCAGGACTTACCATTGGAATGACATCCCAGTACTCCATCCTGAATACTGCATTCCTCTCGGACTCCACACTCCCAGGATGTGCATTCGATGGTGTTATTAGCCTTGCAGGTGCAGCGTTCAGTGCAGGGATAACTGGTAAACCAGCTTTCATCCAGCTGAGTGAAAAAAAGAATGTAGAAGTATAAAATATAAAATAAATTGGAAGGTAATACCATAAGGGACAGCCAAATTATTAGTATTTGAATGTGCATGATATATGATGATTTGGGGCAATTGTATTACACAGCTCACAGATCAAGAAAGCTGGCCAAATGAGTCTATTTGCTGCTGTTAATGGCATAAATAATAATTGTGTTAGTGTTTTTAACATTTTTTGCTCTCATGGTGGTAAAGAATGAGATGCCCTGTTTGCCGGGTTTGTTGTTGGGTTTTTTTTTTCTTTAAATTTCTGAAGTAACTTGCCTGATGATACTGGTTTTTTTCATCAACACAACCACAGCTGTTTTCTGGCACACATTTTTCTCCACTCAAAACATAGCCTTCCTTACAGAAGCAACCTTCCACTGGCAAGGAACTGCATGAACCAGCTGCTGAGATGTTCAGGCAAGTAGAGGGACACCTAGTACCACAGCTCTTGTAGATGCTGCCTCCCAAACAGGACATTGCTAGAGAGAAAAAGAAAAAGTAAGATCACTCAAAAGGGCAAAATAATGATAAAGGTTTTCCTGACGCTCACATGGTTTGCTCCTGAAAATATTTAAAATTGCTTTTAGAAAGTCTAACACTGGCAAGTGCTGCATACAAAGGATTTTCTTGCTGGAAAGCTTTATTCTGAGAAATAAGAGTTCATTATATGAAACTCCTCAAAAGGTCATTCTGAAGAAAATTAATTAGGAGATAAGTGAGAAAACTTGATTTCTTTGTTTTACAGAGAAATACTTGTAAACTTCCTAAAAACAGCTATTTCTCAAGGTTTCTTATTAAAGTAGCTTTTTAACCAAAAGCCATCTGTAAGCATTTGTGTATGGAGGACTACCAGCTCTGCTTCCTCTGAGGATGGTAGATTTTCAGTGGAGCAAAGCAACAGTTATTTCCCCAATGCAGAAGCTCACATAAGATAGTTGAATGTAATCAAACTTTTCCAAGAAGCTAGTAGTAAATCATTAAAACTTTAGGGATTAGACCTGTGTATCCAATGTTCTTGAAAATTAGTGTTTTATACAAATGCTGGAATGGTACTGAAACTGAAGCAGGCTTAAGATATGACAAAAGTTATACTCAAAACATTACATAAAATGAAATAACATGTATGATAAAGGTAGCAGAAATGTGCATACTTTTCATGTTTAATCCAGAATAGATCTTTTTAAGTCAAAACACTCACGGCAAAGGGTAGCATTCCTCCACTCTATGCATATCCCAGCATTAATACATGACTCAGCATAGGCCTGCAGTCCATAGCATAAGGATGTTGCCTGTCCATCAGTGAAACACATGTCATAAACACAGTTGTCAAAGAAATTCTCTGGAAGCACTCTGGAATGGCAATCCTTGAAGATTCCTGTGTAAATCAAGATACATAGAAGGATAAAAAAATAAAAGTGGAATTAACTAGATCACCAACACCATCTATTTTCTGTCATGGTAAATGTATTGTGAGTGCCCCAGGCTAATTTTATTAAATAAGTTAAACCAACACTTGAAATGGAGCATGCACAATGAGACTTGGCCCTCCAGATCAGGTTTTCTTCTTTCTGCATGATTGATACAAGATAGCTTATATAAATTAAGAGTTGTTGGCTAGGAAAGCCACTTATTCTGAACAATTGCAGGGGCTGTCCAATGCAGGGATCATGTACAGTATTTCAGATAAAGTATCTGTAATACATGCAATTACGGTGCTCTCTAAACTGTTTCTCTTAGCAAGCAGAGTGCAAGTCATTGTAAAGCAAAGAACAGCAATGGCTCTCTACACAGATGCTCAGATAATCTTCATGGACACACTAGCACAGTTTGAACGGCTGACATATCTTGACCAAGTACCTATGAGTTTTATGTTGGCCATTCACACTGAAGGTATTATATGTTCAATACAAGCTCAGAACAATGGACTACACAAAGGAGAAAACACAAGCTATACAGTGCCCCACGACATGGCTCACAGAGAATTACCAACATACTACCTGTTGGGTCTGTGATCATGCCACATGCTGTGTTTTTCTTTGCTTCACTCTCCAGCACAGGATCACACTGCTGGTTTGTTCCACTGGAGCATCTAGGGAAAACAAGCAAAATCAAACATGTCTTACATCTCTTACCATCAGATTTGGAAGTGGAAGATTGACACATGACAACCCTGCACAACAGAGCGCATTTTATTACAGTCACAAGGCTCACTGATGTCAGCCTTATCACTGAATGGACTCCCTTTTTGATGCCCTCTGAGCTATTCAAAGGCTTATTCTTAGCTGCAAAAAGAGCCATGGGATCCAGCTAGTTATGGTTTCCAGTCAGGGAACTGGACTGAAGTCCCATCCCCCCTCACATTCAGCAGACAGTTCTTGCTTGGAAAAACAAGACTTAAAGGACACAAGCCCTCATTCCCTGTTTAATGTAAAGGAGCGGGTCCTGAGTTCTAATGGGCAGGTGAAAGATGTATAATGATACTGGAGTACAAAGCCAGTGAGTGGAGGGATGTTTGGACTTACAAAGTCTGATTAGCAAATTCCATGTGATTAAATTAATATACATACATGGTGTTATTCTCAGGCACAAGCCAGCTTTGTCCAAGATCAGTGGAACCACTTGCAGTGTCACCATCAGGCTTTCTGTTGTCATCATTTGGATCACCATTATAATTACCTGTGAGGGTAAAAAGAGATTTATGGGACACATGAAGTTCTCACCTGTAGAACAAACCTAGGTTTCAGGCTGTAAAATAAACTGCAATGAACTAGGGGGTGTATATACGCAACATCACTGTGTATATGCAAAATAAGAAGAGCTCAGTTGTGTTTTAGACTTTGACCATTGACAAGAGCTGCTGTTCAGAGACTTGTGGACTTGAAGCAAGTAGTCTGTAAGTTCTTTTGTAACTAGGTTGTATTGCCTACAAGAAAAAATTGCTTAGCTAAAAAAAAAACCCAACTCCTTTCCTTGGATCCTACCTGTAGAATGATGGACTAAAACCCAAATGGTGTTTTTTGCACCATTGCATTCTTAGGTAGATTTCATGAATTGAAAGTGTGAAAAACTCATGGAGAAATAACTGAAGTAGGAAATTTCAGATGATCCAACTCAACGAATAATCAGAAACTCACAAGACAAACTACTCTTGTAATTTCTACAGTCCCATTTCCATCCTGAAAATCACCTGGATTTCAGAATATTGTTGCAGCTCTGCTCAGGTTCAGACATTAGCAACGTTGCTGATGAAAAATTACTGATCAGTACTAATTCCAGAAAGCTCCTACTCTCATTAGCTACATAAGCCACCTGTGATTTATTTACTTAGGTATCCTATTGCAACAGAATTTCTTACAGAACATAGCAGATTGTGCCCTTTTTGTCTGATCTTTCTCATAGGACTCTAAAAGGCCTTTATGTTTTGTATCATATATAGCATTTAATATTTGGTGATATCTGAATTTTGGAAATAAAGTATGAATTTTCTTTCTTATTCCTCAAGTCTGTCAGCTCAGGTTTATCTGTATTGGATCCTTGTCATTGCTTTGTTTTAATGTAGACACAGCATATTTTACCTGGAATAAAAAAAAATAGCTAAAATAAGCTTTAGCGGTCTACTTTTTCTTTTATTTCTTCAGCTTTTCTTTTATTTCTTCAGCTTTTCTTTTATTTCTTCTGCTTTTCTTTTTTCCCCTTTGATCACATAAATACAATCATTCAGATTGTAAAAATACCTCCTAAAACTGCACAGGAAAACAGCAGCAGGAAAGCTTGAGGATGTTGACAGTAAGCTATTCTGAAGATTACTCTTTACTGTGGAAACAAACTCAAGTTTTTATGATTCATAAATGAAATGGTATAGCATTCCTCACACCCAACAAAGGACAAATACATCAGAATGTAGATAACAGGAAAAGGTAGAGTTCTTTTGTAGATGCATGTAAATCATTACTCTTCCTGAATTTAAACTGTAGCACTGAAGTGAGGGTTTTTATTTGGCTAAAAGTGTAATTTGTAGATATACCTCACAACATTCCAAATGGATAGCATGTTAACAGGAATTTTGTAAATAACAGTTCTTAGAAACTTAAAAATTCCAGGAAGTTTTCTTCACTGCTGTAAATTCTAGTCCACTTGGCAAGGAACAGTTGTGTGTAGAAAAAATATGACATAATAAGAAAATAAGTTTAAGTAATCACCAGCCTCCACAACTCACCAAAAAGTGACTAAGCCTATGACTTACCACAGAGGCCACAGAGCAGACCACTGTAGTCAGAGGGCACAGAGATTTCTGCATAGTGATTTCCATCATATCTCACCCACAGTCCAAAGTCAGTTTCCAAAAGAACATATCCACCAGTGCTTTGAATACTGATCTTCTTTTCAATATATACAGGCAGGTTCATTCTGCTGCCATTCACCTATACAGCAAGTTGTAAAAGTTAGTGTATGGCTGCTGGTATTCCTACAACTTCCAGCAGCTAGAATAGATTAGCGAAATATATGACCTTGTGCATAAGCGAACTGGAACTAATTAAACAACACTTCATCTGAGCAAATTTGTTGGACATCTCACTAAAAGAGGTACATTTAACTAATAAAAAGAGAAAGTTTGCTGTAAACTCTGCAGATATAGTATTTCTTTATCTGCATGTCAGCTTAAAAAGATACACATATTTCAAATAAGTATTCTCTTACATTCACTTTCCTGTTTTTCAGCAAAGATATATGGTTGCCATAGACTTCCACTTGCACTGACTTCACATAAGAGACTTTGGTGTTGGCTCCTCTGTGTTCATTCGTTGTGGATACATCAAAGAATGGAAGCCCCTCAGAGATGCTGCACACTTTGGAGAGGGTGTAAGTGCAATTTCCCATAAAATTATGAACTCTGTGGTCAAAAGTGTTATAATGTGGATCCCCAGATGCACTGCAGAAAGCACGGCCTGGTAAGAAAGAAAGACAAATTCCCTCTGAATCTCTACCAGACTTCCATAGTTGCTTTGTTCCCACTTTGTTTGCTTCACTTTGTAACTGCTGCTTAGACAAAACAGTGATGGCATCAGTCAAAAACATTCCAAAGCCCAACAAAGTCTCCTATCTTCAAACCAATAAAGAATCTGTACTTGTGTGTATCAGAAATCTGTGCTGGAGTCTGAGGGTGAAATATAAGCAAAAAGCTTTGATATCAAGAAAAGCGCCATTATTAAGAATCATTATATAAAGTGGAGCAGTGAGTTTTTAACGTCCATGTCTGAAAGGTTATTTCTGAATAAATAAGAAGAATTTAATCAAAAAATGTACAGGGTTGGTTAGCCAAATAGACTGCTGCATTACCAGCTGCCTGGGGTTCCGTACTCATGTCAGTTATGGAATTCCTCTTGAACACTGCAGACATACTTTTGAAAAATATTGAAATTAACTAGCCAGAGATAATATGTGCAAATAGAGGTACACAGCGTGCATGTGCGTGTGTGAGCTGGGTAAGGTTTTGAGCGCTAATAAGAAATTCCCATTTTCAACAAAAATCTTCCCATCAAATCTTAGCAGAGTTGAGTTTGCAGGTGCGTTATGATTATTATCAACCACAACAAAAAAAAATGAAGAGAGGTCCGTCCTTCTCTGATTTTCAGTGGCACATTACAAAAGTAGCTACACTTAGGGTTCTGTCTACGTGTCAACCTTAACCACTTCATATAAACTATTAAAACTACAGGAACTATATACAAAAACATTATTTAAAAAAAAAAATAAAAAATGCAGAAGACATCCAAACTGATGAGATGAGCTGGCAGTCTCTTGTACTTAACAAGCCAACATATGTAGAATTAGTGCTTAAAAATGGAGGAAAGAAGAAGTTAAAATTACTTAAACTGAAATATAGAGAGTTTCCTAAGCATTAGAATTACAATAACCACAACTCAGTCTTTTTGAGGACAGAATAATAAGTTTAGATTAAAAAAAAATGTGAAGCTAAATGAAGTTTCAAAATACTACAAACAATAACAGTATAACAAAAAACCTACAAGCATTAAACTGTATAACACTTTAAAACTTGCCATAGAACAGGATACTTTATATATTTATGGACATGGCAATAAAAGGTATGGGAGAGAACTATCAAGCAGCTGGTCTACTGTTACCAAAAAACCCAAAACTGTGGAAAAAGGGACGAAAGGCAGGAGTTACAGTCATTACTCAGAGAAGCTCCTACACTGAAGCACTGTCCCACCAGTGTATACTGGGTGAGCAAGAAAAAGCTCTGACACTCCAATATAAAAACCATGTCACCTGGCTGAGGAAAATGGATTAGAGACACAGAAAAATTCCGACAGGCAAAAAGAGAATGGGGAAGAGATGAGTACCTAAGCTTAGTGTGGGTCCTGGTGGTGATGGCATGTGTGGAGACAAGAGAAAGGTAGTGGACATCTGTGCCAACATGAGAATTTTAATTCAGGAAGCTGGCCCAACCTTCCCAAATACGCTAACACCATGTCCAGAGATGCCCAGGGCTGTGATTCCAGTGGCTCCACAGAAAAAACTACAGTACTTAAGTGGTCTCCAACAAATATTGTTGGAATGCAAATGGAGGTATACAGCCCATTTACTACAGAACCCTTATGCCTTGGTCATAAGCTTCAAAGAAAGGTAACTAAACACTTGCCACAAGCAGTAGAAGACAGGAACAGGACATGGCAGTACCTGAGCTTGGTGTGGGTCTAGGCGTATGAGGAGGCTGAGTTGTGTTTGGCAAGGCAGTCCCAGGCTCTCCAGTGGATGGACCTAGAACAAGAGAAAGGTAGAGGAGAGATGCACCAATATGGGAGTCTTGTTGCAAGCAAGACCCTTGCCAAAAACCCAACACCATGACCAGAGAGACACAGGACAGGGATCCCACAGTGAGTCCTCAATGAAAACTCCAGGACTTGAGTGTCTTCCCACTAGCACAGATGAGTGACAGAAAGAGACACGCAGCTCCTTCACTACAATCACTTCATCCCGTAGTCTTGAGGCTTACATAAAGACAACAGAACACTTGCCACAAGCAGTAGAAGATAGAGACAGGATGTGGCAGTACCTGAGCTTGGTGTGGGTCTTGGTGTATGAGGAGACTGTGTTACAATTGGCAAGGCAGTCCCAGGATGCGTGGTGGATGGACCTAGCAGAAGAGAGAATTAGAGGATACCAGCACTGACATTGACAGTATTGCTACAGGAAGCTAGACCAACCTTTCCAAACACCCAACACCATGACCAGAGGAACACAGGACAGAAATCCCACAGTGAATCCTCAGAAAATCTCCTCAGGACTCAAGTGCCCTGCCACCGACATTTATAGATACAGCACGAGACATGCAGTGCACTGACTACAGAAATTTAGGCCTTGCCCATGAGAATCAGAGAAAGACAACTAAACACTTGCCACAAGCAGTAGAAGACGGGGACAGGACATGGCAGTACCTGAGCTTGGTGTGGGTCTAGGCGTATAAGGAGGCTGAGTTGTGTTTGGCAAGGCAGTCCCAGGCTCTCCAGTGGATGGTCCTAGCACAAGAGAGAGATGGAGGAGATCAGTGCCAGCACAGGGGATTTGTTGCAGGCAGCAGGCCATGAGCCTCAAAGAAAGCTAATTGAAAGCTTGTCACAAGCAGTAGAAAACTGGGAGGGAGCAAGAGAGTACCTGAGCTCGGTGTGGGCCTTGGTGGTGATGGCGTGCGTGGAGGCTGTGTTGTAGTTCCTGGCAAGGGGAGCGTGGGTTTTGGTGTCGATGGATCTAGCACAAGACAGAGTCAGTGGACATCTGAGCTGACACGTGAGTTTTGCTTCAGGAAGCTGACCCAAGCTTCCCAAGCACATCAACACCACGCCCAGAGAGGCCCAGGGCAGGGATCGGAAAGAACCGTGCCACTCAAGGGCTCTGCCACCATCACAGCTGGGTGACAAAAGCAGATTAGACTCTTCAGCGCCTATGCTCAGCGTCTTGGCTGTGAGCCTTCCAATACATGAACTAAGTAGCAACTGCAGGCACAGCCAGTGCTCCAGTCTCTCTGAGGAAAGCCTGCTTGGGCACAGGCTGCGCCACTGGCCTACGGGGCACTGCGAAGAGAACCGGTGCTCCTGCCTCTAAGCGTAGCCTGCCCCCTCAGTGACATCTCTCAAGCTGCCCTTCCCCAAGACAAGCCTTGTTTGTACCTTCACAGGATCCTTCTTTGATGGACAGATCATCCAACGCTACGTTACTGCGGATATCTTCACCCCATTCGCCCTCCAGGACAATCTAAGGGAAGGGACATTTCCCAGCATTAGCTCCGGCCGCATGTGTGAGCTGCCATTAGAAAGCATGGTTCATCTCAGACAGCAGTGAGAGCCTGCGCCCTTACCTGCATGTTTCCTGTGCTGTGCACTGTGACCTCTCCCAAGTTCCATCTGTCCTCATGGTTCCCAACGCTGCTCCAGACCAGCTCTAGGTCTTCATCCTTAACCACGTACACCCGCAGGGCCATTGTTTCAGCCGCTCCGTACATGTGATACCAGAAGCGGAAGCAGTGTGGTCCTTCTGAATTGCACACCGGACTGATCAGCTGAGCCACATAGCCAGGGAGGGCATTGCTCCCTTGCAGGTAGATGTAGTAGCCGTCTGAAACACAGTGTGAGACACACCATCACATGCATACCAAACCCAGACAAAGCAGCCAGAGACAACCCAAGCACAGTCCTGGAGCACCCCTCCAGGTCTTCAAGGCAGGCAAAAGGAGGGGACAGCAAATACAGGTCCTTCGCTAGCCACAACACTCTCCAGGCCTCAGTCTGCCTTGGACCGGGTAATAGCACCACCTCCAATGCATTGCCACAGTCCTCGCATGGCTCTGCCACTTTGCGTCCCACTCATCGCTGGCTACTGGAAAAGCCACCGTCTCCTAAAAAAGAGACCCGTTCTTGTTCTGAGACAAGCCAGGTCATCTAATTTTGCATTACTTTCCCCCTTGTCTGGTAGGTCCTTGCCTGCCCTGAGGTACCACAGGCTGATTCCCAGCCCTGCAGTGCTTCCTGAAGGATGGCTCTGGCTCTGCGAAAGACAGCCACAAAAAGGCTCTGGATCAAAGTCAGGAAACATGTGGCCTGAATTTGCTCTTAGAAAAGGTTAGTTGCACCTTCCCAGGGACACGCCTCTGCCAGAAGGACCGCGGTGTACGGATTGCTGTTCCTACCTCCCGTGGTGTGGTCAGAGGAGGGACCGGTATCTTGCGTGGGTGTTGGACCCTTGTTCCTTATCCAGTCAATGCTGCTGTAATCCGCCTGGACCCACTCACAGAAGTCGTTGTCGAATGTGCAGTCAAAATTGCAGTCTGCTGTGGGAGCTGGGCATGGCACAGAGAGGAAAGCAGAGATTCCAGGGTGAGGATGGGCCAGCTTTTCTCTGCGTCCCACAGGGCACACTTACGCCTCTGGCACGCTCAGGCCAGGTGAGGATGGCCAATTGAGTGGAAGTGCACAAGCTGGGTGCCTAGCACACCCAGTAAAACACATGAATGGGACACAACAGTACCTGTGCTTGTCCCAGGCGCAGGTGATATTGTTGTATGTGGAGGCCGCGTTGAGGTGCCTGGCAACGGGGACGAGGTTGTAGGAGCTGCTGGATGTATAGTGAAAGAGAGGTGGAGATGACGGGTTTCATAATGGAGATTTGTTCCCGAAAGGGGATGTTGCACCTTCCCAAACACCCCCGCATCATGGCAAAAGGAGCACAGCAGAGGAAATCCACAATATCCCCGCTGCAAAGAGACTCTCCACCCGAGGGCTGGCCCACCAGCACTGTTAAGTGACACATGGGCAAATCTCCACCACTGCTGTCCCATTCCTTGAATCTGGACCACAACGGAAATCAACAGAACACTTACCACAGACAGTGCCAGCACTCCAGTCTCCCAGGGCAACGCCTGCCTCGGCACACGCTGCAGCATAGGCCTCCAAGTCATTGCAGAGCTGCTCCGCGCTGCCACCCGTGGCACACTGGTCATAGACGCAGCTCTCAAAGTACGTCTTGGGTGGTAGAACTGCATGGCATGGCTGGAACGGGCCACCAAGTTGCATGAGGACTGCACACTGCTTGTTAGCTGCCTCCTCCTCAGAGGGGGAGCAGGATGTGGGCGGGTTGATGGCTGGGTCACACCTAGGAAGCAGACAGGCAGCCCTGAGCTCACAGCAGCCTGTGGACTCCAGCCACACCATTTCCGGACCTTGTCCCAGCCAAAACCTCAGCCTCTGGAGTCCACAGCCCTCGATAAGAGCAGGCACCCAGGGCTGTCTCTTGCAAGGGTGGGCAACATGGTCCACAGTGGACTGGGAGGGCAGAGCTGTGCACAGAGGTCACCAAGGACCCCAGAGCTAAGCGCCTACGGGGAGAGAGCAGAGAGCACCATGCACCCTGACTGCATGGAGAGGCCTGCACAGTGCCACAAACAAGCCAGCCTTGACAAGAAAGGGGAACGGCCACACGTCTGGCACCCACTTGCATACGGGACATCCCACTGTTGGGTGGAACAGAGAGGTAAGATGCAAGGATGATAAGTCTGCTGCAGTGGAGCGTCTACGTGCTCTCACACGCACTGTCACAACTGCCTGCCTCCTCTCCCATGCACCGCGTGCCCATGCCTACCATCACCAACCCTCCCTGCTTCTGCCCCTCACAGCTCCCTTCTTCCATGCTCCTGTTTGTCCGTCACCTATGCAGCGGAACAAGGACTCACGGCCATTCATCATCCGGCACCATCCAGCTGGCCCCAAAGTCATTGAAGTCAGGCACGACAACCCCGTCAGGTCGCACGAAGTCATCTTCCTGGTTCCCTGTGTACGTCCCACACAGCCCACACAGCTTGCCCTTGTGCTTCTCAGACACGGTCACTAGGAGCTCATCATCCCCATTGAACAGCAGCTGCAGGCCCAGCTCGGTAGAAACCCGCACGTAGGAGCCACTCAGGGAAATGTTTACACTGGGGGCAGGAGAAGCAGGCAGGGAGGCCAGAGCACCGTTGATCTGAATAAGAGGGACAGAGCGAGACAGAAGCGTAAACAGATGCCTGCCACTGAGAGGTCACTGTTCTTCACTGTGATGGTGCCAGGGCCCCAGGAGTCAGGAGTACCGATGGCAGGAGAAACCCTGCCCAGGCCTATGGGAACAGCAGCAACTCTACAGATGCCACACCGAAAGCTAAGGAAAACAAGCCAAAAATCTCTTGCTGCACTAGCAGCCATTTCAGCACCGCTCAGAGCCTCGCCATGCTCTTACGTGAGCACACCAGCAGGCTCAGGGAATATTAAGCTCTTCTCGGGGACAGAGTGGTACTTAAGGGTGGCCAGGGCATCTGTTGTTCCCAGGTGTAAAAACGAGGGGCTTACGTAGACCGCCTTGTTCTCGCGCAGTGCAATGTGAAGGCCTTCCACGGACAGTGCCACTGAGTTCAGAGCTGTCCAGCTCTGGCTGCCACGATGTTTGTTGCGGGTGGTGACACTGAACCCAACGGAGGAGTTGTCACAGCCTGTCACCACTGTGTAGTTGCAAGAGCCCTGGAAGTGGTGAAGCTTCCCGTCGAAGGTGCTGTAATGTGGGTCGCCATAGATGTGGCAGAGAGCAGTGCTGGCTGGGTAGCAGCCCCTCTGGCCGTCCTGGATCTTGCAGACCTCATCCTCACCACAGGACAACAGAGAGCAAACCATCTGGCCCTTGGCTTCACACCGGCACTGGCGAGCGCAGTCCTCGCTCACAGAGTACTCGCCTTCCTGCAGGCAGACAAACACCAAGCATCAGTCTAGCAGGCAGAAAAGCAGAGGCAAGGGAGTGCCCTGGGAGGGGTGCAAGACAGGGCAGGGTTTTCACTCACGCTGTAGTAGATGCCCTCAAAGAGGCAGCCACAGTGGGCCTCGGGCACACACGTGTCTCCGCTGAGGAGGAAGCCAGAGGTACACGCGCAGCCCTCCGTGCAGGGCTTGGAGCAGTTCTGCGGGGCTTGTCGGTCAACACAGGTGGCAGGACAGCCAGTCATGCAAGGGTCATAGTAGCTGTTGTCAGGGCACAGCAGGGCTGCAATGGGAAGGGGACAATTGAGACCAGCAAGCCCTCAAGGAAGGAGGACCTTCTGAGAAGTGGAAAACCAAAGACTTGCTGTGGCCAGAGGTTCTGGGAACAGGGAGCAGGACGTTTCCCTTCTGGCAATTGCAAAGCAGGTACTCACGGCAGAAGGTGGCATTCCGCCAGGGAAGAAGAGCCACACCAGCTGCTTGGCAGGCGTCAGCGTAGGCCTCC
>WYDI02022247.1:0-17503 GCA_009867235.2 Psittacus erithacus
TAGGCACTGGAGCTGCTCTAAGGTCTCCCCTTGAGGAGCCTTCTCTTGTCCAGGCTGCCCCAGCCCAGCTCTCTCAGGTGCTCTGCATCAGCTTGTCTTGTCCTAATCTGGAGCTCTCAAAGTCAGTCTTTCTGTGGTGTGGCTTGTAAAGCATCCATCACGTCATGGAGCTGGACATTGTGGTACCATTTCAGAACCTAGAAGTGACTATCCCAAAGCTCAGTCTCTGACTGGTCTGAGTCACCGACTTCATCTGCAGAAGTCGGCTTAAATACAGAAGCCTGCAAGTACTGCAATTGCTTTTGCAGGAGTCTCATTAAGACAGACATTATTGCAGCTATTAATAAAGCAGAACATTTCCTCTCCTGGATATTAATCTCTGGGTGGATACATTCAACGAAGCAGTGCAGGGGCCTCATGGACAAATCTGGACTGGATAAATGAATGTGTCGAATACTATTACAAAATTAACTAGTGTTTGTCCACAGAAAAGCTGGAAAAAATGGACCTGGGGAGACCACAGAACCATCCTGCTGTTATTGCTGACCTGCAGGGTAAGGTCAATTTACAGCAAAAGCCCCTCAAGATCAATTCGTTAAGGTTTACAGGACTTGAAATGTTGGACTTTGAGTCACCCAGCAGAGTTTCAGCAAGTGTCTTGTTATCTGCTACTGCTGATAAGGCAGCTAGGAGGCCCCAAGGAGTAATTAATCAGTGAATCCTATGAGTCTGCCTTCCTCCCTACCCAACATAGAATCCCAGACTGGTTTGGGTTGGAAAGGTCCTTAAAATCATCTCTTGTCCAGAGCCCCTCTTCAGGTTTCCTGCAGCCCCTTTAGGCACTGGGAGCTGCTTTAAGGTCTCCCCTTAAGAAGCCTTCTCCTCTCCAGGCTGAACCAGCCCAGCTCTCTCACCCTGTCAGACTTTCACAGTTTAGCTGCTCTCTCCTGGCGTTCATGATGCTGCCAGCTCCCATCCTCAGTGGTGCCAGCTCCTGATTTACCTCAAACAGCAGAGATCTGTGTTTTGGCCAAGCTCCGCAAATGCCCAGTGGTGAGGGGTTTTCCCTTTAACTTATTTTTGCTCTGCTCTGTACCCTGTTTTATTTCTCCTCGCGAGAAGAGGAAGAAGTAATTTTGAATCTCAAGTGTGTCCCCTGGGCCAGTTTCATTGGAGAGACACACTGGGTTTTAGGGGGTGATTGGTTTATGAAGAAGGGTTTTGTTACCATTTGGGCAATGTCTGCTCTTGAAAGAACTGCTGCCCCAGAAAATCACTGAGATGGTTTTAATACGAGGGTTTATTAAATCAAGCAAGCATTACATGTGCAGGGGCACGCTGGGGAAATGCGTCTCTGCCAACTCTCACAGACTTCTAGATCCATCACGCTGATGACCAAGAAGGGACATTAGATCATCCTGCCTCATCTCCTGCATATAGTCCTTAAATTGCATCCTCTTACCTATGTGTCGTGCCCTGCCATGTGAACTCAGCGCAGGCATGCCTTGCAGGAACACATCCCATCTTGAAGAAATCAAGAATCCACCACTTCCCTCAGTGCTTCGTCTGGTTAATCACCCTCACTGTTTATTTCCACTTGTAATTTGTCTGACTCTCAGCTATTAATTCTTGTTCTGCCTTTCACCACCACGCTAAAGAGTCCTCTAGGACCCAAAGTTTGCTCCTTGTGAAGAGGCTTATGCGATGGAATCAAACCAGCTCTCAGTCTTTGCTTTTGGATAAGCTAAGGGAATTACTGAGCTGACGAAGCTTCTTGCTGCTTCAGCCTCTGAATTTCTCTGTGTTTTCCTCACAATCATTCACTACTGCGTGATCCTTCTAGACTATGGGACGCAAACTCTGCCTGGATTTCCCCTCTCCAACTTCTTGGTGGAGAAATCACTGAGGAGAGCTTAGAAATATCTGCGTTCCTACATCACACTCCATTTTTCCACTTCTTTCACAGCTTTGTGGTGGGACCCATCACCAGGTAACTTGACCCAGTTGGACCTGAATTCTTTGATGGAGTGGCTGTTTTGGGGAGATGTGCCCAATGTCCCTGCTTTGTGAGGGGAGATCTGGGAGCTGGGTAAAAAGACCTGTTACTTGTATGAGCTCAGCTGCTAGAGCATCCTGTGGCCATGAACCCATCTGGGAATGTATCTCATGCCTTTTTGGTGCGAGTCTCCTGATTGTCCCCTGTCTCTCACAGCTTGGAACAAGTCCATGAGCCAAGCAATGGCCCCAAGTCCTGCCCATGAGCCTGGGGAATATTATGGTGACCCAGCATTCCTCAGGTTGTTTGTTTTTTAGGAAAACAAACCTCTCAAGGGCACGTTAAAATAAGGTGTTAGCGTGGCCACAAGGTCCCGGTTGCAGAGGTTGGGAAACCCCAAGCTGAACTGCGGTTGTGTGGCTTTGAGCTTGCTCCTTTTGGTGTGTGAATGATGCTCCTGTCTTAAATGGCATGGTCACAGGCAGAGTAGAATTACTATCAAAGGGATGGTGTTCACTTCCCGAGCAGGTCTTTAATAACTGGTTTTCTTCTTGTTGACCAAGAGCTGCTGTGAGGTGCTGCTTTTAGGTCAGTGTTTGGTCCCATCTCTGTCCACCTGGTGCTCCACAAGTGACCCTGATCCATAGAGACTGCCCAAATTTGCACAGACTTCTCAGCACTGGAGCCAGCAGCATTTTGCAGAGGGGAAACTGAGGTACAGTTGGCACCACAGCATGTCCTGCCGTGGGTGATAATGGATGTGACCCCAAGTTCAGGGCAGCTGCAGGACCTGCTGCTCCTGTGAGCAGCTCGGTCCCACTGGACATGCAGGGATGAGCATGAGGCATCAGGAAACATGCCATGCAGAGGTTGCCAAACCCTCTCTGTACCCGCTGAAGGGACTTTCAGGGATGCTCCAGCACCCAGGAGGGAGCTGCACTGGAGAAGTCAGCAATGGGCAGGCAGCATAGCTCCCAGAGCTGTTCCTTCTCCATCCATATAGATGCAGCCAGAGGACTCATGTCCCAGCACCTCTTTTGCTGGTGGAAGCAGGATGCCTGAAGGTCTTCCTAGAGCAGCACTTGCATATAAATGAAGAAGTCAAGAAGCTGTGCATGGAAATCTTTCACAGCAGACGTAGATAGTTGTGGGACTGCTCAACCCTGTGCAATGCTGGGAACCAAACCTCACCATGCTTCAGTGCTGCAGAGATGCTTGGGAGCTGCTGGCATCCTTGGGAAGCTGTTTGTTAGATCAGTGCTCGTGCTCTTATGCAGCACAGCAGCCCTGTTGAGGCTCTTTCCTCCTCTCCCACCACCTGATTCCCTACCTGGAGCTTTGGTCAAGTGTATGGGGCTGTGTGTATCTGCTCACAGCTAAGCACACAAGCCCTGACAAGCTGATACTCCATATAGCCCTTAGCTCCTTCCTAGGTACTTGCCCTGCCTGTGGTTGTCTCAGATGCAAGAGATGCTGGTGACTCCTGATTGGTCTCATGGCCAGGTTGAAAAGGGGATGATTCCCATGGGTTGGTGTCCTTGGGGACCCCCCTAAGGACCAGGGGAGACATTAAAGGTTTGGCTGGACAGGGTGCTGGGTTGTCTTGCCTAGGTCATGCTTTGACTGGAAAGGTTGGACCAGATGATCCTTAGGATCCCATCCAACCTAATATTCTATGATTCAGAATTGAATTGAAGGCTTTGCCTTCAATCCCTTTACCCCGTCTGCATCCTCCTCTCTCCTCCATCCCCACTGTGAAGGGACTTTGCCCTCTGCAGCTTCTCCTATCCCTGTGTACCCTGCTTCCTCATTGCACAGCCATCCTGCTGCAGAGCTTTAGGCTCAGCGAAAGCTGTGCCAAAACCACCCCCTTCTGCATTACAGCCTTGCTTTAAATGTTTATATGAGCTGAAATCCCAGTCAGAGGGGCTGCGGTTGGCAGGGAGCACAGCTGTCCTCGTAGGTCCTTAAACTGAATTCTCTGCCAGTGTTGATCGTAGAACAGTTTGGGTTAGAAGGGACCTTCGAAGCTTATCTGGTCCAACCCCCTGCAATAAACAGGAGCATCTTCAACTACATCAGCTTGCTCAGAACCACATCCAGCCTGGCCTTGAAAGTCTCCAAGGGGTGGTGCATCCACTGCTTCTCTGGGCAGTTCCTCCCTGCCTGCTCTTTTCCCTTGAGGCAGAGGTTGCAGTGCTGTGCTCAGTGTGTCAGCCTCCAATGAATGGGTTGTCTCTTCCATCTTCTCCCCCAAAAGCTGTTTGGCAGGGGTTGAGCAGCAAGTACCTGGGGTCTGGAGGAGAGAACTGCACCCAGCAGCAGGCATCATGTGCTGTTATACGCTGAGGCAGTGACTAAAAGGGAATTTCATTTTTAACATCTGCTTTGGTAATGCTTGTGCTGGACTTGTGTGTCATAGTGACTGGAGCTTTGGGGTGGTGTGGCAATGGGGGTCTGCTGGGAGAGGAGCCTGATCCTGGCTCAAGATGTAGCCACATCCCCTCTCTGTAGCCCAGATGGGTGCGAGAGGACAGACCATGGTGCTGCTGCTGAGAACTATGAGCTCACTTCATGCTTCACGAGTGCAGCCTGTGCTTGCATGAGCTTCCTTTTGCTGGTTGTGCATTTGTGCATGGATCTGCTCGGCAGCTTGGTGTAGGCATTAGTGTAGCTGTCCTGGGCTCTGTGGGAGCTCTGTCCTGGCACACCTTGCATGTACCCAGGCTGGGTCTGATGGGTATAATGGCACTTTTGTCCCTGCAATGCCTAGCGTTTTGGGGTGAGGCCTTCCTTAGGTAATGATGTGATGGAGGGGTGGCACTTTTATGATGCTTCTATGTGCTGCTTTTTGGTGTGGGTGCCAACCTGAGTGCAAGGGACCAGCGTGATTGCACATGTGGCTGAGGGTGCTATTGTGAACACGCATGTTAAGGAGCACCTGAGGCTGAGCATGATTGTGCTTGCGCTGATGTCACGTTCATGTCTGTTGAGTGTGCATAGACCTTTGGGGGCTGCTGAATGGCACGTAGGGTATGTGCACCCTAATCCTGATTATACCCGTCTAGGAGCTGTTGGAGCTGCATGCTGATGCTGGACGTCAGGCTGCCACCGGACGTTGGATTCAGACCCAGCACTTGGCTGTGCTCCCTTGCTGCCCTCTGCAGGCAACAGCCCCTCATCCTCGGCTCCATCGAGCAGCTCAGCCCATCCTGCAGCCGCAGAGAAACAGCTTTGGCCCGGCTTTTCCCATATCCTAGGATCCAAAAATAACCATGTTGCGTTGCAGACACAGCCGGGCTCTGAGGGTGGCTGGAGCTGGCTGTGCCAAATGGCACTCAAAAGACTGGACCAGGACCTCTCCGATGGCTTTGGCTGCAGTCGCAGCTGGAGGAGCACACAGGATAGAGAAATGGAAGTCAGCCCTAGGAGTCTTGCAAGCAAGCAGCCACATAAAGGTGCTTGGCAGATGCTCTGGGTGCTGGGCTATAGTGGGGGACCGTGGAAGAAGGCTGGTGCTTGGGTGTACCAACCCAGGTACAAAGATGCTCTCCAATGGGGAGAGCTCATGGAGAAACACGGTTGTCACTGTAATCGTCAGTGTTTTCTTTCTAAAGCTGCAGGCAGTTCTGAGGGTTGCTTTGGGAAGCTGCTTTTGCAATGCACAGACCGGACATCCATACTATGGTTGGACCTGAAGTTTCTCTTTCCTTCCCCTCTGCTCTTTCTGTGCTGGGTAAATCAAGGATGCAGCATCTTTGCAGGAGCTGCCTCCTGCTCCTGTGCTGCAGGCCTGCATGATCCACCCTTACCCTTCTCCAGTCTTTTCTGGCCCAGGATCCAGAGCTGGAGATTGGGCTGATGCAGAATACCTACCCTTCAATGTGATCCCAACCCAGGCTGGGATGATGATGTCTGTAAGCCTGTCTCTGACCTGGAGCAGCAATGTGTCAGGAACCTGGACCTGTAGCTCCAGATATTTATTAGTGTGAGCTCCAGAAGCTGTGATCTGGTGGGATCCAGAGGAGTCCCAAACATAACTCCTTGAGCAGGCTGGGTTCTGCATGCGCTGAGGAAATCTAGACATGAGAAAAGGAGGAAGAACTTGAAAGCAGCCCAGCTCTGCAACACCTCATTTTTCAGTTTCTGGGCAGGATTTAGATTTGGCATTGAATTAATCTCAAAACACAAAAATCACGAGGTCTTGTGCTCAGCAGTGCCTTTTACCTGGGAACTGTGAAGCACCTTGTTAGGAAAAAGGGGCTTTGCAATTACCCTGAGTGTCCAGATGGAAAAACTGAGCTGGGCTATGTGATTTTGCCGAGGTTACCCAGACAATTGATGGCAGAGGTGCAAATGAGGTGGTAAAGACACTTTGCTGTTCATAGAAAATCCAAGTTACAGGAAAAGGGCGAGGCAGGATCACTGCCGGGCTTTCCAGGAGCAAGCCCAGCTCCATCCATGTTTCCCAAGGCCTGTACTCAGCCTGACACTAAGTGTTGCAAAACCATACAGCAGCTGAGTAACACGATAGTGGGTTAATTTGTGGCTGCAAATAACGCTTGGGAGCCCTGATTGATGGTACCTTATTCTGGCCACCAGGTCCCACAGCCCTTTGTAATGAGAACATAACCTTGCACAGTACCTGGGAGCTGAAAGCACTTTTGATGTCCAGCAGGATAATGTCCCACCTTGTAGGTTTGGGATCCTCCACCTTTCAGTACCTGGAGCCTAGCATTTGTTACCGGGGTTGCATGCACCAGACTTTCATA
Organism: Psittacus erithacus; assembly: GCA_009867235.2. Classification (NCBI taxonomy): domain Eukaryota; kingdom Metazoa; phylum Chordata; class Aves; order Psittaciformes; family Psittacidae; genus Psittacus; species Psittacus erithacus. The sequence goes on from WYDI02022247.1 coordinate 6,769, forward strand.
TGAATGGTGCTTTTTTGTGGCTGAGTATCAAAGCTCTGCTCAGCAGGATGTGGAACCTGCTCTGTAGTAGTTTACACTGGCAATGTGGGAGGTGGCAGGATTGCAGCCTGCCTTGGCTTCATGGCAAAGAGGCTAAACAGGAGGAGCAGATGGGTTACAATAAGGAGAACAGGATGGTGAATTGGTTTGCTGTTCTTCCACAGGCCAAGAACAACAGAGAATATCTGGGTTTTAGACCATGGCTTAAGAAATTGAGTTAATGGGATGAGGGAAGCAGCTGGACTCTGTTTCACATTGCATCAAGGCGACAAATAAGCAGGGCAGTGGACATCCTTATGGGCAGAGGGTTAGGAGGTGTGGTTTGGCTCCCTGCCTTGTGTTCCTGTGTGTGCTGCCCTTGGTTTAGGGCAAGGGGTGGACTATATTTGGGCACACAAGGCTTTATTTGAGCCTCCAAGCTGGTGGCTGAGGAAGCCTGCACCTCCCCACTTCTCAGGTCTGCAAGTGCCTGTTTTCAGTTGATATCTGTGTTTTAAGTCATCATTCCCTGAGTTGTCTTTTAGTCACAATTAAGGCTTTGCAGTGTTCAGGCTGATGCTCGAGACTGGCGCTGCGAATGGCTGTCTCTGCGTGAGGGATATTACAGAGCCCTGCTCTTACTAATGAAGGTCCTGTGACACTGAGTGCTGTAGTGAGATGGAGGATAAAATAAGGACCCAAAAGAAATGAATAAAACCTCCACTTACAAAAGATAGGATAGAGGCTGCAGAAGGGAGGGACAGCACAAGAAATTATCTCATGGTGTCTGAAACACTGGATCTGAAACAGAGGATTTGGGATGAAGTATGGGCTTGGCATGAACAGCAAAGGAGGGATCAGATGTGGTGAGAATCCTGCCCCATGGCTTACTGGTACCTTAGCACAGGTAAGAGGTCATTTAAGCTCTGGCAGCAGCTAAAGGGAGCGCCAATTGGAACCAGATGTCAGGAAGTGCGAGGCACCACAAACGTGTGGAAGGGCCTCCCAGCCATGGCGGCGGAGCCCCTAACACTGGGGTCATTCACGAAGCAATTAGTTGGCATCCCTGCGGTTTTGGCCTGTTAAAACCGGGAATCAACCTTCAGGAGCTAAGTGGGGCTGCAAGGAGCATTTCCCAGCGCGATGGGAAGTGCTGGCACCAAGAATTAGAGTGAGTTCTGGATGGTAGGCGATGGGAGGTGGGATGAATGGACCTACCGTTGACCGTGGAAAGACTCCTGTTGAGTTCAGAGGGCTTTGCCTCAGGCTGAGTGCCATGGCTTTGAAAGAAACAATAAAAAAGAAAGGAAAAGAGAGGCCAGGACCTCTGTGTCTCATCCAGCTTTCCTGCTGATACATCCATTAGAGCTTCTACGAGTCGTGTCTTCCGTGTTTTCTCATGGGGATCTATTGTCTGGTGAATCGTCGAGGCGATAAGCCTAAGGTCATGATGGGTGCATAGGTGCTTCAGGTCTTCAAAACAGGTTTGGGAGATTTTGTTAAGAATATGTTGCAAATCTGCAATTGGTGGTTGAAACAGGAATATCTGGGTGAGATTTTCTTGCCTGGCTTTTGTAGGAGGTCAGACTGAATATTTGGAGTTCCTTATGTTCCTATGCTTGTGGTAATGCACCCTGTTTTTCTGCTTTGCTGCCTCACAGTCCTCCAGTTTAAATCTGCTTCTTCACTTGGTATGGAGAGGGTCTGATGGTATGGAACGCCTGTAAAGATGTGATAAGACTCTCCTATTTACTCTCATGCATGAGCTTTAGAGAAAGATGGGGGGGAAAAGACAGTTCTGAGGATGAAGTTTTGGCTTGTGCTTTCTTTCCAGCCCCCCCCCCTTTTCCTTTTTCTTTTTCCTTATTTCCCATATTCCCTTTCTTCTCCCTATGTCTGCTCTCTAGAAAGCCCCCCAAATCCCAACAGACATCTTAAGCTAGACTGTTTTTGCTAGCTTGACGGTCAAATAGTTGTCTGCTTTTCTGTCTGCATACATACTGCATCCCTGTGACATAACTTCAATTTTTCACACCCTTGATTTACAGCAGGAGGACAAAGGCTACGGTTCAAAATCATCCCGTGTTGGCCATAGGGAAGCATTTATGCAAGTGACTATTTGGAGAGCCACCAGCTCCAGCTGCTGAGCACTTGCCAGTAGACAGATAGTGCTGTAGATCAGGAGAAAGATGCCCCAGCCCCTGCTTGCTGAGGTCTGAGAGCTGCTACATTAAGTCCCTATCAGGCTTTTTCAGGGTCTACGAGGTCAATGGATGCTGCTTTACCAAGCTCAATAAGATATAAGATACATCCAGTGGGAAATGGTCTTCAACTGAGTCACAATTTATTAGTGTGGTTATGGAAGCTATTCTCTCAGGAACCATAATGCTGAGTAATATTACATGAAGAGATGGTGGTATATTGTACATCAGTGGGGCACCAGCTAATGGAGCAGCCAAAGCCTGGATCAGTCAGTTGTAAGCATTCTCATATAAGGAGGCCCTTTTCCGCAGTAAGTGTCCCTGAGGCTTGACATAAGGAAGTTGTGTAAGATTTGACACCAGCTAGTGGCTGCAAGGTGAATGCTCAAAGCCAGATCAGACCCTTTCCCCCTCTCAGTTTTTACATACTCCTGGAGTGTGTTGCACCTCTGGACGTGACGTTCCCCTTTCACTGGCCAAGCAGGTTGGACTAACACCTTGCCCCAGGACAGATGGAGGGAGACAAGGGAATACTTTACATTGCTTATTACATTCATCCTCCTGGGAAGCAGAGCTTTAATTCTTCTAGCAGCATCTTTCCTTTCCCTAATGCAGAAGTATTGCAACCTTTCATTGCTTGCTTGGAGCTGGAGGTTCCAAGCTGTAGTCCAGAGCTCTGAGTTTCTCTGAGGCCAGCACACTGAGAATGAGAGCAAAATGCTATTGCAATGGGGGATTCCTGTCTCTGGTGCCTCTCTTGCGTGCAAGAGGCAATATGAAGGGCATGGGACATTGTAGCACCTTGCTCAGTGTCAAAGAGAAAGAAAAGGGTTCACACAGGCTAAAAAGGAGCAAATTCACCCAGGTTTTCCCAAATGCTTCAGGCTGTATGTGGGTAGGTGTGCAGGAGTCAGAATGGTGGGCCTGGGGGGATATGTGGGACAGGGAACACCCTTTACTACCCCTGCTTCTTCCAAACCTCACCAAGTGAAATAGTCCAAGGGGCTATGGCTTTATAACCGCTCAATTAATGGGATCGGAACGACTTACTAACTGTTCCTTTCTGAACAAAAATAACACCAAATCATTCTCTTTTCTTCCCCCCCGCCCAGGCCTCCTGACTTTAAAAGGATTTGTGACAAGCCATGAGCCTTGAGAAAATAAACCATGATGAATTCCCATCCACAGAGACAATTCTGAAGGTATGTGTCTCCTCCTCCCTGCTCACTGGAAAACCACAGTCTTGGCCAGGACTGGAAGAGGAGCCATTCATTCAAGCTTCATTTCCCAATTTGTATCACAAGGAATGGTCTCAGTCATTCTTAAATGAGCTCCATGGGGATTCTGCTTCCCTTCGTGTGCCAGGTTAGCTCTGAAGAGCTTGCAGGGCTGGCCAGTGTCGTCAGCACATGTGATGGGAGGGCAGGACATCGGGGCAAACACGTAATCAGGGAATGGCTGGGAAGAGGATAGCCTCATCAGTGGGCTAATCCCCCTCTGGAAATGCCCAGCGCCTCCTAAACGTTCCACTGTGGTTAGCCTGGGAGAGGGACTTTAGAGCAGAAGAGACTTTCCTAAACAGCTAGTGGGTTTTGACTGCCATGTTTCATGTTTGAAAAAGGATGCATTTTGGTGGGGGGGCTGGCTTGGTTTTTGGATTTCAATGGGGGCATGCAGGGTGCAAAGCTCTCTCTATTTGCTGCTTGCCTCTCTGTATGTGATCCGGACAAGTCTCACTGACTCATCGGCCACAAGTGTGGTAACCAATGAGGTTGAAGTTAGTTTCTGCCCCAGGCATCTCTGAGCTATTGGGGAGCAAAGCAGACAGCTATCCATGGCCTTAAATCAGAGACTTGACCGTGGTCTAGGTCCAGGGGAGAAGTTATCTCTGTTTGATTCCTTGATGTATGTGATTTTCCTGCCTGTGCCAGCCCAGCTGGTGCTTGGTAGGGAGCAGAGCCATGGCTCCAGAAGCTTCCTGCCCCCCAGAGCAGGAGGAGGAGGAGGAGCATTGGGTGCTTAGAGGCTACTGGTTTCCCTCACGCTGGTCCCCACAAGACATGACTTCGCTCCTCTGAATGCACACAGGGATATGCCACTGGAAGGGATGAGGTTAGCACAGGGCACTCTGTGTGCTACTCAAAACTCTGCGGGATGCCTGTAAAATGGGGTTTGAGCTGGCCAGGACAAGGTTTTGCGTGCAGAAGTTAGAAAGGTCGTTTTCATTTTCTCTCTGTGCACCAGAACTCATCTGTTTGTTCTGTTTTCTTGAAAACATGGACAGAGATGTGCAAGAAAATGTATATTAACAGTGTGATGTTTTGTGTTTGTTGTCATGGTTTGGAATTGTTAAACTTGCGCCAATGTTCCTTCATTCTCCTTTTGCACTTCAGAGTTTTAATTGGATCTTGGTGAAAACCTGAAAGCAGAAATAGATTTCTTAACCACATTCTTGGGGAAAAGGTAGTGGAGAAAGTCTGTTTTCAGCTCTTTCCTCTGTAAAAAATTATCCCTAATTCCAAGTTACACTAATAAAGTTCTGGTGTTACCTCGTATAGATGAGCAAAATGGTTATTGATTCCCAGCACCCCTTTCCGCAGCAGGCTGGGCAAGTTTTCCTGCCTTTTCAGTTGGAGCTGCCTCCCCTCACTTAAGTGGTCCCATAATCTGCACATATTTTATGAGCAGGACCTGATACAGGTCTTTTCCTGCAGTTTTGTGTGTGCACATAGAAAACTTCACATAAGGAGGCCCTGTGCCACTCTAGCAAGGCTAAATGGGGGGGAAAGGACCATGCAGGCGTGAAGTTCACTGGGAAACCCTCTTGCAATGGGGGGGGGAGTGATGACACATCAAAAAAGATGGGGAGAATGAAACCCTGTGATATCAAACACATGGCAAGATGAACCACCTACTGTTTAATGAGAGAATTAGGACACATGAATGTTTTTTCTCAGGCTACTTCAATCTGTTTCTAATCCTGGCCTAGGGAAGAGTGGATGAGAAGCAGGAGGCCAATATATATATATATATTAATGTTTCTCATCTTTAGTAAGTGTGTGTGTATTTATATTTACCGTAATTGCTCACAAAGACACGTTTGACAGTGTTATTTCTGGTGTTCCTTGGCAGCAAGAGGCTTTTTACCACCAACCTATTGATACCACATGGTGGGTAAGAGTACCTCCTGTTCTCCCTCCCCTTTTTGCTCCAGTCTGAAAAGCACTGGGTTGTCTCAGCTTGGCAGAAAATAATGAAGAAAAAGGAAGCCAAGATATCAGTTCAGCTCCAGTTTCTTCTAAAATGTGGGTCCCTTGTTCCAACAAGGGTACGTGTGCATACGTGCTTGCTATAAAGTGTTCCCACTGCAAGGCTTTCGCAGCACTCTATTTATTTTGCTGGGTTCTCGCTCAGGTCAACCACGATATTCTGAAGCATGGTGGTTTGGACTTGGCGATGGACCATGTGGTCTCCATTATTGGAGATCATTGCTTAAAAGCCAGTCCTGCCAAGACAGACCAGAGCCTTGCATTATCTGACAGCTTTTCCTAAAGTTGGATGAACTTGGAGCTTTCTGGGAGAAGGGTCTTCCTGGTCAGTGTGGGTAATGCAGAGGTGCCTGTAGGATAGAGGATGGAAAAGAAAGTAGTTCTTTATTCCTCCAGTGGTGAAAATGGTCTGTACTGTGACGGGGAGTTTTGCTACATAGATTGTCTACACAGAAGTTCTTATTTCTCTTGGGGAGTCACTGTAGGTAAAGAGAAGTCGTGTGTGGGAGCCCATGGTGCTTTGGAAAGGCTTTTATAGGGAAGGCCATTTCATCATGTATTAAGTAGGTTTACACAATGCGTTTTTCTTCATTAAGGGCCCCATTGTGAGAAGCACTGCTAACGTAGTGATCTGCTTTGGAAGATGAAATCTTGTCTGTGAGATACAGCTAAGAGGTCTGCTGGAAGATGTTGCAGAGGACTTCACTGGGAAAATGTGCTGAATTTGTCAATGAAACCAAGATGCTGGGCCAAGATCCCTTCAGAGGAGATCCAGTAGATATCTGCCTCGGGACTGGAAACCAGCCTGAGAAGTGACATTTGGGCTGCCGCTGCTCATTGACCTCATGGTGAGCAAGATTTTGGGTGAGTGGTTGAGGTGGTGTAGCGGCAGCGTCTTAGGCTGAGAGAGGAGAATTTCTCACTGATGGCTGGGAGGGCAATCAGATGGGTTAGGGTCAAAGATACTGTAAGAATGGTATAAGATAGATGTGGGCTTCCTAATTTAATATATACATATATATATATGTATGTATATATGTATATCTATATCTCCTTTTCTCCAGGCCAGGCACACCCTTTTCTGCAACCTCTATTGCAAAGTGCTGATGACTGAACCTTTCAGGGGCTCTTGTGGGATGTCTGGTGCTCCTATGGTTGGAGAAGGCAGACAGGGTAGGTTGAACTGGGGTAATCGTTTGTTACAAAGGATTTGGATTTGTTAAGATAGTCTTGAAACTGCTGTTTTCTGTCATAAATTCTGTGGAGTTAAGGTCAGAAATGGTTGCTGATCCCCTCAGAGAACTGGGTCTTCTACAATGGGATTCATCTCCTATGAAAAAGACCTGCTTTTTGGAAATGCCATTCACTCTCCATTGATTGTTAAAGAAGTCAAATGTCCAGCCTGGGCTGTTTCCATCCTTTTAAACTTCTAAATGTAAGTGGGATGAATTTCACATTAAATTGAGCTTTCAAGGTTTTCCACCACGGCATTTTCTTTTGCTCTCAGATAATTTTGGTGACTTTTTCCTTGGTTCTGTTCAGATTTTAAACATTCCTTCTACAGCATGTGTTGCAAAATGTACGCACAGTGCTTCAGCATCTGTCTTGTCTGAGGTTTCTGCAGACATAGAAACTCTTCTTTTTTCTATTCACCATCATCTTTTAGGTAAACCAAGTTGGCTTTCTTGCCCATTCTAACATCCAAGTTTGTCTCAAAAAATCACTGTCCTTCAGGTCACAGTTCTTTGCTCTATGGGTATGGTGGATGCTTCTTGTCATCTGCATGTACCATTGCATTTTGCTACCTAAAATATATATATTTCAGCTGAAGCATTCCAGCAGCTTGACAGTCCTGATGGAGCTGGGTGCCCTGCCCTCATTACTTACCACTTGGCCAGATTCTGTAACCTAAACAGCTTACATCAGCTGCAAGTAATATACTTTCATGCAAGCTGATGACAATGTTGACTACCTCTGGGCAAGGCAGTAGGTCTTGACAACTATGTGATACTTTCTCACTGAGTAACACCTCCCAGCCCCTGCAAGCTAACCAGTCCCCATCTATTGAATATATGCTTTATTTCTATAGTGTAGCAAAAACTTTTCAAACAGAAGGTTGTGCAATGTGAAGTCATGCACCACATGAAAGTTTGTGTTATGTGTGTGAGAGACTCTTTTATGAGCAAAACTCATAATTTTGTCAGAAAATGAGATCAGGCTTATTTCCCATGAAAAACATTGACACTTGTTGTAAATGTAATTATTTTGTAAGGTGGAGTGGTGTCACCTGGCCTAATTTTAACCAAATAGCAGTTTGCTGTCTGATCCAAACTACCTGCCAAGGTTTGTTCTACAGTCAACAGAGGGAGTTCAGCCCTCCAGCAGCTGAATCATCTAATCTATGTTAGACATCTGTCTTACAGTAGGATGATTGCTGTTTGGAAGTGCCTGCCTGTCTCCATTGACTGAAGGAAGGGAGCAAAGATTAATTTTGAGCTAGCCTGTGTATAGCTACCTGAGTGAAATCACTTCTCCTCCTGAAATATTGGCACAGCTGTACCATGCCTTTCTCCAAATGTTAGGAAATGCACTTTTTCCCTTCAGGACTCTCATGACTCATAGTCTAGGGAGTTTTAGGTAAGTCATAGGATGAATCCTCAAGACACAAACCCAAGATCCCCTTCCTGCCCCTTCTGTTTATCCAGAAAGATGGTTAGGCTTTGGCTAAGATGTTTATGGTGCAGCATTTGGTAGACTGCTCCCGTTTGCCAGCTAGCTACAGGCTTTCAGCCTCAAGGTCTGTGCATCATCCCAGTTGTAAATGAAAGTCTTGTGTTTCCCACAGCAAATGTGGTGGAAACAAGTTGTAAATTTGAGAGAAAGTTGCATGGGGTGTGGATGGAAGGGCACGTGTCTTGCCTTGACACTGCCTTGTGGGGAAAAAGGCATGGCCAGGCTGGGCTGGATGGTCAGAGCTGGTGTTAGCACTCCTGTTGAGTTGTACCAACATAGAAGAGCCACTGAGGGTTGGAGGGCTTTTTTGTCAGCAAAGCTGGCCCAGGAAACGACCTGCTGCAGGCTCTTAAAGATGGGCTAGATGTGGACTCTGGGCATTGAGGTCTCATTGAAGGTGTGCAGGAATCAGAGATCAATCTATGTTTGGGGAAATAAGATGGCTCATTAGCAGCTCATGCCGGACAGCTCTGCACAGTTTTATAGTGTCATAGCACTCTTTGAAGGCCCCAGCTGGGATAAGGTGGGACCCATTGCTTCATGCACCCAATGAGTCCCTAGAAATAGAAGCAGAAGACATGAACAGAAGGTGGCCAAAGGAGAGGGAAAGGAGGTGATGTGGATTATTTCCCTCCAGACAGAAAGGAAGCAATATTATCCTTGCTGCATCCTCTAGCAATGCCTCAAACCAGCTCTTAGTGAGATCCATATCACCCTTGACAGTGCAGCTTTTGCCCCACTGAGGACCAGGATTACAGCCTGAGCTGCCAGGACCTGCTGATGTGGCGTGACAGTGGTTTCACATGGTGTACCAGTTAATGCAGCATTTGCATTCACAAGGAATGGTGACTGTGTGGGTTGTCAGTGAAAACATATGCATCCAGAATTCCTTTTTAATCCTGTTTATCCCCGGGTTCCTCCATTTTCAGTGTGCATCACTCCAAGGAGACCAGAATAGTGCTGGAAGCGCACGAATGTACAGCTGCCATAACGAAGTGCTGAAACTAGCTAAGGATTTAGAAGCTATTAATTACAAATAAAACAAATGAGGGCCTCTCATGACCTGTTAATTTGTAAGTGGAGAAAGAAAAGCAAAATAAATCAAATTGTTGTTTGCAGGAAATTGTGTACTTTGCTCTAATAATAAATATGACTAAGAAGAAATGGCAATGCTCTGCCAAGGCAAAAAATGTGTGTGTCTACATGCGAGGGTAATTCTTCTCCTGTTAAGCACTTTAAATGAGTGAAGCTGAAAGGATTACAGATATCTCATGTTTCATCCTTTAAGATCTTTGTTCATTTTTGCATTTCATTGATTCTGTGGAGGCCAGACTAGATTGCTGTAATGTGGTTAATCACTGGTGCTATTTTGCTGTCTTTAATAAATGGGTTCCTTTTCAAGAATCAGTTTCTCTTCTAAGGAGAACAATTCCTGTTATTGATTTAGGGAAGTGGAAACATCTTGTTAGTTGTATTGATTTTAGTTTGACTTCTTTTTCCATCTAGCATGCAGATCAGCTTCTGCAGCTGCAGTGATGGGCAGCAAAAGGGACACATGTTGAGACACTTGTGAATAGGAGAGGGAGATTTGAATACACATCGGTATTCTCTTCTTTCCACCCTAACAAGTCCTGCATCACAACATGAAGCTGGAAAGTCACTAAATGTGCTGTGCTTTGAGGACCTGTAGTCTGAAGGAGTTTCTATGCCATCTTTCTTCATAGTCCAGGACTGGCTATCAAGTGTTTCAGTATTTCAGATATTTGCATTCCAGACACTGTCCCTTGTGGGACCAGCAGAGTCATCCTAAGCATGGAGGAAGTGTGGATTCAGAACCATATCCAGACTTAATAACGTAAGTATTCCTCTCTAATGGGCTGAACTGAGATCTCTGATCTCAGACATCCCAAAAGACTTCAGCTGGAGCCCCTGTGTCCAGTACAAGGCATTTCACAACTGATGAAGGCCAACTGGATAAGGTCCAGGGGACAGCAGCAAGAATTATCAGAAGTGCAGAAAACATGACCTTCAAGGAAGAGCTGAAAGAGTGGGGGTTGTTTAGTCTAAAGGAGATATGACTGCAGAGAGATTTGTTGTGAGACTGTATGTAAAAGGGTAGTGTGAAAAGGAAGAGAAGAACCTGCTCCTTGAGTCCACTCAGAATAGGCAACCTGTTTTCATCTCGACTGGGAGCAAGACATGTGGGTTGGACAGGAGGAGAGGGTTTGCAAGGGTGAGGTTACATAAGTTAAGCAAACATCTTTGGTAGAACTAAAACTATGGGGAAGAAAGGATGAGATATGGAAAGATCTCTTTTAGGTCTCTATTTTTGTAGCTACTGGAAGTTGTTTGGATACTGATCCTGATTTTGCTTCTTTGGTGTGCACCCTCATAGATGTGATGATCCCTCTATGATGGGGCTACAGAACTGATGGACGGGGTAGAGCAGTTGATGTCATCTACCTGGACTTGTGCAAAGTGTTCGACACTGTCCCACATGACATCCTTGTCTCT
>WYDI02022252.1:0-36449 GCA_009867235.2 Psittacus erithacus
TCCAGTATCTGAAGGGGGCCTACAAGGATGCTGGAGAGGGACTCTTCATTAGGGACTGTAGTGGTAGGACAAGGGGTAATGAGTTCAAACTAAAACAGAAGAAGTTTAAGTTAGATATAAGGAAGAAGTTCTTTACCGTGAGAGTGGTGAGGCCCTGGAACAGGTTGCCCAAGGAAGCATTGAATGCTTCATCCCTGGCAGCGTTGAAGGCCAGGTTGAATGGAGTCTTGGGTGATATGGTTTGCTGTGAGGGGTCCCTGCCCATGGCAGGGGGGTTGGAACTAGGTGATCTTAAGGTCCTTTCCAACTCAAATCATTCTGTGATTCTATGATTCTGTGATCTTGCACACATCTTGGTGAGAGAAATCCCTGTGCAAAACCATTTGGGCAAAGGCTAAGCTGCAAACTGTGTTCATTCAGACCAATGTTTTCAGAAATAAGAGGGCATTTTGTGTGCCATTCTTTGTTCTACTCACTTTTTCTGTTGGCATCAGGCAGACATTTAGCATTCACTCTCCAAAAGCCAAAAAAACCCTACTGTCTCTTGGTGAGTACTCAGAATCACCGATCATTTATAGCAACACAGGTATAACTGTGGTTGGAAGGCTTCCTCATGAGAAAAGAACACATTTATTACTGCTTTTAGTTTTATTTTAGCAACCATTAGAAATTATTTGGAATTATCAAAATTACTCATCAGACCACAGAGAACACTTCAGAAAATCCCATTTTCTGTGTGTCATCATACTTTACTTTCAAGTTAGCTTCTGTTTGGTCACATTATAAATGGATAAAGTATAGTTATTTTAATGATAACAGATAATAAGCCTAACTCTCTAACACAATCTGCCTGTGCAGCGTTTTCGTTTATCTTTGCATTTGCTTCTGTCACTGTCACTTCCATCACTCTTACTGAGAGTCACATGCATTTCTAAGAATCCGCATAGCAGCAAGAAGGATCTGGATATTACAGTGAGACAGACTAACAGAAGTAAATATGAGATACTATAATGCCACAGTATGATAAGTGCTCCCTATAATTCCATATTCTTGCAACTCTTTGGCGCTTGTGGCAATCTAAATGGATTCTAGACACATCCTTTCCAGAAGTTATATATCCCAAGATGTATTTGACACAAAAAACCCAAGCAACATATTTATCAAGAATTTAACTTGATTGATACCAAAAAGCTGTTTTGTTTTGTTTTAGTCCAATTGTACTCATAAGCAGGAGTAAATAAACTCTTATACAAAGTACCCTAAATCTCTTCCTTTGAACAGTAGTAGCACCCAGAAGGCCTCACTAGAAATCTGTGTTATACAGGCATGCAGCCTCAGACTTCCAGGAATTAATAAGAAAGTAGTTACAGGCTCCATTGGAGTATAGATTTGAGTATATTCGATTCCTGGAGGGTTCCTGCACATTATTCACTAAGGATGTCCTAATTTTTCAGACTGATGTGTGACCTCCAACATCCTGTTGACAGCTATCAAATACAACTGTTCAGGCAATTCTGCAGCTGCAGAAACAGGCATTATTTCATGCTGAACTGCTGAGAAATAAAATTAAAGTTCACTTAAAAGGTAGTGATGACTTGTAAATCTTCTCTCCTGAACCAGTATCTCCTTGTTAAAATAAAAATAAATAGGATTGTAAATTGCCACAGAGTGAATGGCATTACCTTCCCAGAGTAAGTGAACACTTTATTCCCAAATAAATCACGATATTCTCAAACAATCATTCCACCCTAGAATTTTTCCTGAATATATGTAAAAAATATGTATCCTGGAAAAAAAACATCTTCTGTGACACAAAGAGTAATGTGGACCACTGTTCTAAATCAACCAGTGTTAATATAACTGCATCAAAAGCATCATTTTGGAAGAGCAAAACTGTCTTATCTTTGAAAAGAGATCTACAGGTTGCTACTTTCTGTAAATACTAGATAGTTTTGATCTGGGCCGTCCACTGATGAGCAAGGAAGCTGGATAAATATTATTTTGAACTCATTAGGCCTATTCTGCCTCTTTTGGGCTTCCACATCTCACGTCACAACCATCAATAAGGCAAAACAAGGTCACCATACTCAGATTTACTCACAGTTAAAGGACCTGTTTTAGGAGGCTGAATTTCAACGTACTAGAGATGAAGACCTTAGAAGATTGCAAGAGCTTACTACCTAGAAACAAAATCTGAATGTGGTCTGACTTTAATGATTCTTCATTTCAAGACAATAAACCTGAAGTAGCATTTGCTAATTAGCAAGCCAGTGTTTGAGCTGGTTTTCTTTCCTTGGGACCACAGTATGACCTTTGCAAATAACTCTGTGACTTTTTTACACCATGAGAATGGGTTTATAGAGTCCACATTAGGGCACTGAACAGCTGGCTGTGGTGAAGAGCCTAACATAGCTCACTCGTTTTATAAATATCTCAAATGGGGTTCTAAACTGCTCCCCACTAGTGCTTTCTCTTTGGGAAGCAGTTTCACTGAAAGGAGACAAGTACAAAAAAGATTTTCCAGTAAAGCAGGGGCTAACAATATCTGAGCAGTAGGTGGCCTGGGAACAGACCTCTTTTCAGTGTGTTACCCAATGAATGAACCAATATTCTTTCTCCTTCGGAGAAAAAACCTGGAAGTGTATTTCATCCCACTTAATCGATATGAGTCAATATTAGCCTGCCTTGGAGAAGCTAGAAGGCAATTAAAGTACACACACCTCCCACTCTAATTCTATACTCAGAAAGATCAAAACAAATTACCATTAATGATCAGATTTCCCCCATTTGAACACCATGCTCTACCTTTGGCAGAAATTAACTACTTCAGGCAAATAAATTCCTATCAAAGAGTAAAATCAACCACTGCATTGTCTCAAAAAGCTGCTGAGAGTGTATAGTTGCTTGCAGGATGGCATGTAGGCATCTGGTACATACCCTCTAAGACAAGGAGTATTACATATTTGGATTGTGTTTTCATGGTGAGCTTTTTGCAGAAGAGGAGGGGAGGGCTACAGAGGTGGCTCCTGTCAGAAGCTGCCAGAAGCTTCCCCTATGTCAGATGCAGCCAATGCCAGCCGGCACCGTGATGGACCTACCACTGGTCAAGGCTGAGCCCATGAGCGACAGTGTTAGTGCTTCTGAGACAATGTATTTAAGAATAGGAAAAGTTCCTGTGAAGGAGCAACTACAGCCAGAGATAGGAGTGAGAATGTGAGAGCAGCAGCCCTGCAAACTACAGGTCAGTAAGGAAGGAGGGCAGGAGGTGATCCAGATGCCAGAGCATCCACCTGCAGCCCATGGAAGATCCCACACCAGAGGAAGAGGATGCCTGAAGGAGGATGTGACACCATGGGAAGCCCATACTGGAGTAGGCTCCTGGCAAGACCTGTGAGAGAAGCCCACCCTGGAGCAGTTTTGCTGCAGGACTTGTGACCCCACAGGGGATCCCCACTGGAGCAGTCTGTTTCAGAAAGACTGCACCTATGGAAGGGACCCACACTGGAGCAGTTAATGGAGAACTGGAGCCTGTGGGAAGGACTCATGTTGGAGCAGTTCATGGAAGACTGTCTCCCATGGGAAGGACCCTACACTGGAGCAGGGGAGGAGTGTGAGGAGTCCTACCCCTAAGGAGGAAAGGGCAACAATGCGTGGTGAACTCACCAGAAGCCAAATTCCCTGTCCCCCTCTGATGCTGGGTGGGGAGGAGGTAGAGAAATCAGGAGTTCAGTTGTGCCTGGAAAGAAGGGCAGGGTAGGGGGAAAGTGTTTTTAAGATTTATTTCTCATTATCCTACTCTGACTTGATTGATAATGAATTAAACTGATTTCCTCAACTCAAATCTGTTTTACCCATGACAGTAATTGGTGAGTGATGTCTAGCTGTCCTTATCTTGACCCAGAAGCCTCTCTTTGTACTTTCTCTCCCCTGTCCAGCTGATGAGGGGAGTGATAGAGCAGCTTTGGTGGGCACCTGGCTATCAGCCAGGGTCAACCCACCACAATATTATCTGGGGAATTGGATTCCAACAAGTACCTTTATTTCCTTAATTTCATCAGAGCTCTCCACAAGTGTGTGCTCTGGTCCATCTACTTTCTGCAAAGCGCCAAAAAAAGCATGACAGAAGAGCCTGAAGGACAGCATAATTCAGATTCTTTGGTTGTAACAACTACAATAGAGACCTGAAAGAGATGTTTTGATATTTCACCGTTGTGTGTCAAGGCTACCTAATCTCCTTCCACACTTTGGAACTGCTCATATACTTTTCACTGACATTTCAGTGGTACTCTTTTTATTCTGCAATCTCAAATATCCAGGTCTGTGAAAAGCACATTACCCATTTTGAAGTGAATTTTGTCTTTGTGAACAATGGCACTTTAGAATCTAATCTAATATATAGATTGAAGAAACTCGGGAAAGTACATATATTAGAACTTCTCATTGTAGCCTATGAATGCATTTTGCTGCAGTAAGAGTATATTTTTCTACTTGTTCTACCAGTTTCTCTGCACGGCTTTCAGGTAGCTATAAAAAATAAGGACTTTTTTATTTTTTTCTTTTCTTTCAGAGTATTTTGTTTATCTGGTGTTGAACAGGACTAATCTATCTTTAAGCAAAGGCCAAGTTCATTCAAGTCTTCATTGGTCTCTATACCACATCCTCCTCAGTGCCCCCTATTCCTCTCCTCTATCTCCTACCATGGACAGAGCTAATTAACCACTAGGAATTGGTGTCACTCTCTGTTGCCATTTACAGAGTAAAGTACTCAGGATTGCATAATGGTTTTTACAGTGCCTTTGTATCATCCTTATGGGTCAGATCTGGGTGGTTTGCTACAATCTAGCTAAGCCTTTGTGTTAATCCCACTTACAAGTATTAGCAACCACTAATATAATGAGATCATTTCACTCAGTGAAGTTTGGAGTCTTCATAGAAAAGACAGTGATGAAGCACATCTGTATAGATGAGATCTTTTTTGATGAGCACTGCTTCTGATCTCAAAGAAACTCTGTGGGCCTCCTGATCATTCTTCTTCCCAATCATATCAATATCCAACAGGGCCAGCACAATACTTACCATTGCATTATAAGTGCTCTGCTATAATTAATCTTTTTGTTGCAATCCTTCCTGACTGATTTCTTTTCTAACTAGATATTTCAAAGAGAGGAAGAAAAATGAGCCTTGAGTTGCAACTACATTGCTGGCTTTATGAAGATACATAGCACTGCTGGGCAAAAAAAAATCTCCAGACTTGAAGAGCCTTCCTTGAAACCACAAATATCAAGGCAACACTGTTCAAACCAAAATGATAAATTTTAAACAAACAAAAAAAGTGCCTCTTTTAAGTCATATAAACTAATTATTTCATGCTCAACCACATGCTTTCGTTCTGTTCCCATTTGCTACTAAAAACAGAGGGAAAGAATTTAGGAAAAGGCTACATTGATATCAAGGACAAGATATCCTTCCTGCATCTATTCTCTCTTGGTCACCTCCTGAGTATTGTTCATGATGACAGTGCACACTGCAAGTCTGTTACTGACACTGTGAAAACTGGGGTTCCAGTAGGGCTTGGCAGTGCCTGAATGCTTTGGAAATTTCCCCACAGTGGCTGAAATATCAGGAATGCCCAACCTGCAGAATCTTTTGGAAAAGCTCTACATAACTTGAAATTAATTAAGGGGTATGGGAGGGGACCCTCCAGTGAAATCAAAGAGACACACATTTGGTTGAGCTATAGACCCAGCACCAGACTAACGTTGGCTCTTTTGGCTCAAAAGGTTTTGCAGAGCCAGCTAAAGTAGATCTCTTCCACTCGAGATGGGATCCACTATATGGGTCTTAATCCAATAGATAAACAAACTCAAATCTTTTGTCTTTTTTCTAACCCTGCATTATTCCCAGGGATGTGCATGTACAGTTGCATTGTGTGGTTCTTACCTTCTTCTTCACCTTTTTCTGTTTTCCTTTTAGCCCTTGCTCAAGAAAGGTTATTATGAGTAATGACATCTTAAGCCTAGATTATTCATACATACTACGTATCTTTATTTCAGGGATAGAAATGCTCATGCAGAACTAGCTAGAGCAGCTACACCCTTCAGTTCTTCGTTACTATTCCCACAGCTGAGACATTGTTCTGGAGAATGCGAGCACTTCCAGACTGTTTTGTTGCAAAGTCAGCCAATGGATAACCCTTCAGACTTGGGATCCTTTGGGTTTGTTTGTTTTTTGGGTGTATCACTATGAGCTGGGGATCCTTTGGGTTCCTTTGGGTTCCATCATGAATATCAGACATCCCATTGTAGTTGAACATATGTGAGCAAATGGACCAGATGTTCTGCTTACATTTTTTTGAATATATCACTGATATGGTTTGAATTTTTCCACCCAGACCTACCTGACTTATAACCAAGAAAAATGGCTCCAAACTGAGACTGTTCTATGCTTGCAGTGAAAGGCTCCATGGTGCTTGCTCTGCAGTGTGAGATAAAATGAAACCAAACCAGAGGTTTATAAAATGAAACCAAACCAGAGCTTTATAAAATGAAACCAAACCAGAGCTTTATCCTTTGCCTCTTTTTTCTGAGTACATCTGCATCATTTGTCAGCATCAGGACTGTAAGACTGTGGGACAGAGCTGCCATTTGTGTTTCAATTACATGCGGTTGCATATCTAACCTTCTACAAGGATAGCTCCCTGTTCCTTCATAAGTGATGCTGTCTACTATCCTGCTTTCATGCCAAAAGCAGTAGATAAGAAGTGCTGTGTTAAACGTTTGTCAGACCAGGATAGTACAAAGGAGAATTGCCGGCTTGCCTGGGCTTTGTTTTCCTTGAAATGTCTTTAGGCTGTAACCTTTCAGTCTCAAGCAGCTACAGTTACTATACCTGTGCTGGGATAGATGAATCTTCTGTATCCACATGTTGTTGGCTACTATTTTTTGGTTTTCACCTGAAAAATACATTTAATTAATTCTTGCCTTCCAGGAGCAAGTTTTTTTCCTGTTGCTTTCACAGTGTTAAAGTCCATTTTTTTTAGAGATGTTTTCTCCCCTTGTGTAAATTATAAAATGTTGGATGTACAGCCAGGAAAATGCGATGCTTCAATATTCTGTTGTCCAGCTCCTTGGCTTCTATGAGAAGGGAACAACATCTACGTTCGGAGTAACCAGAGCCTCAGAGTTTTGCTCAGTTTCATCCATTTTGGTCTCTCAAGACATATTTTGTTTGCTTGTTTCTTATTCGTATCTTCTTTTCACCCATCTTATTTATATCTTCTTTTTCCTATCTTACATGAAAATGGAAAGGGAATTTAATGTGCTCAGCTTGCCATTGAAGACATTCATCACAACTCTGTAAAGCCCAAAAGATTACTCCAGTTTGCACTAACAGTGCAGCTAGTTTGTCAGACAAGTTTTCTCATCGTTATTCTCTTTTTCCAGCACTACTGTTAAATCCTTGGTTTATAATTGCTTGCTGTTTTCTTCTGGCAACATCTACTGTTCATTAGACATTTTTGAATACAAGAGGAGGAATGTTTTTTTTTTGTCAAAAAAGCCTGCTAAACAGGTGCCAGTACTTGTAATTCAGAAACTCTGTAATTACTTTTTAAAATAAAGTTATCACTAACTAGTGATTCCAAAACTATCATTTCCAAATAACTCCAATTGTTTGTTATGAAAAAGATGAGGAATTAACAATTCAAGACTGTTGAGACTTCATTTTAGCCAGTGCTCAGAGGCTTTGCAAACAAATGGTAAAGTTGTATAAAGCAAGAATATTATAATCCATACAATACCTGTCAGATTTGTGATAGAAATTCTTTTGTGTTTTTTTTATTGACTGGTTCTTGTAGTGTTGTTTGTTTTAGTTCTTGATTGTGACCCCCAAACTTCAAACCTGTCCAAAGGCATTTCATGTCAGGAGATAAGCACAATGCCCAACATGGAATAACTATTCCTCACCTGTAGCCTTTAGACAAGTTCTACCCTAAAATTCATATATGCTGACAGCACTGACAGAGGGCTAATCCTGTATTGACCTCAGTGTTGGCATTTGTCTCTGTCAAGACAGAACTTGTCTTCAACTGGAGATGTGAAACGGGCTTGGGTATTGTAAGACAGACAAAAGACCTGCTCAGTTAACTTCATCCTATTTGAAAGCTGAAGACCGAGTTATTACATGTATAATAGACAGGAAACAGACTTTCAAATGGGTCCACTCAGAGGACATAAAACACTCATTTTTTTTTTAGTTTCATTTTTAGTTTTTAAAATTATTGTCCTCTCCCTGGATCCCATAAAATTAATTTCAATTAATATTTTCACGTTTCCCTCACTTCATGCTTTGCATGACATGATGTGGCATGCAAAGATACTATTCAAAGCAAAGAGACAAATACCAATCACAAATAATACTAGGACAAGAGAAAAGCCTCCCATTACAAAGCAGCAGCTCAGTGCTGTCCAGGCTGGAAGGATATAGCACACAGGGCTCTGTGCACAGCTGCTCTTCAGAGGTTTGACCACGAATTGTCTGGGTTGGACACCACCATTCTCTGCACTGGCTCTAGAGATGAATGCCCTTCCCTTCAAAGCAAAGCTGCAGCTCTTTAAGGACAAGAGGGGAAGATGAATGGGTGCATGTTCAGTCTGCTCAGTTCCATTTAATGGATGCAGCTGGTGAAGTTGATCTCCTGACAAACTCCACTTCTGCTCATGGGAGCTGTGCCCTACCATGCCCACTTGCCCTGCCTCTAAGATTTAGCTGGTGTTAGTTTGTCAGCACAAACAAGGGTAAAAGGAGAACTGATTAAAAAATGGGAGTCACAGGCTCCAAGGAGCAACATTTTAAGGACATGGCCAGAGTTACTGAGGGTACACCGAGAGGCATTGACTCTGAACGCATCTCAGAAGCATGCAAAGGGCATCTCTGAGGCTGTAAATGGTCCTGACACAAGGCTGGTAGAGAACTCAGGCTGCTAAATAAAGTAATGTTTCAGTGAGCTGTCAGAGGTGAAGGGACCATGAGAGGAGCCTACAGATAGTCAAGAGTAGGTCCTGGTACAAGGGAGAAGTGCAAACACATTTTACACTGAGGGAAAGGAGACTGAAGAAAGTGGCAGGAGAATAAGAAAAGCAGGAGAGGGATACAGAATGGACATAGGGCAGACTAAGAAACAAAGTGTATTGTGGCAAAATGAGGGTGAATTGGAAAATTAGCAGGATCTTTGTCAAAGAAGGAAGTAAAGAGTTGTCAGCAAGGAAGATACTCTAAGTTTTCACTGGGGACCAAAAAAAAAAAAAAAAATCCAACCAAACAAAAAAAAACCAACCCCCTCACCCCAAAAAAACCATACCAAACCTCAGTTTAAAAAAATCAATCTGAGGCTGGTTTTTTTCTCCCCTGTCTCAGAAGAGGAAACTGGCCAAGGAGAATCAATTCCACCTAAACAAACATGTTGGAGGAGGGCTTTTCTCTTTCTTTTTCTCCCTCTCTGGAGTTTCTGGAAGACTCTTACACCTCTCCATTGACAAAGCAGCTAACCAAAGCACTTACATCAGAGGACTTTTTCACCAAGTGCTTATAGACAAATAAGATGCTTATATTAAGTGGATGAATCTCATGCTGTGGAACTGAGAGAAGTGAACGGCAGCATTCTGATACTGTCACTAAAAATAATCTATTTTTACAATAACGTAGCTAAAGCTGTGAAAGAGTAAAGGCTCAATTTCTTTTTGATCTTCTCAGATTTCCTCAGAAACACCCCCCCTGGAGCAGCAAAGCAGAACAAGGACATGCGGAGCTCTGGCTTGCTGCTCCACCCCCTACCTCTTTCGTCCCAGCAGTTTTGGTAACCAGCATGGGGAAGGCAATCAGATGAGAAGATACATCTCTTCTCTATTCCTTCCTCCCAAGGGCCAGGGACAGAGCTGTAACACTGTCTGGACAGGGTCATCTAGTCATTGCAAGATTTCAGCACTGAATCATAATGGAGTGAATTTTGTTCTGATTGTAAGCATTGAAGGAGGTATGTCTAATTTCACATTGGGGCTACTGAGAATTGGAAACCAAGATTTTAGATTCACAAAAACATCAGATTGGTTTAGAAAGGAAAAGCAGGTCAGGTCAGGTGACTCCAAATAAGTGCTTGGAATACTGGGTTAATCAAGAAAATTTGTGCTGGTGTTATAAAATATGGTATTAGAGCGACTTGGGTTTGAAAGCACTAAGCTTTGTACTGCTAAGTATGAGGAAAGAAACCTTCAGCTAATTTTCATGGCCTGGAATAAATACAGGCACTATTTTGCTGAATTGATGTGCTAATGAGTATTATCTACCTCTTTTGAACTCTATCTGAGGCTTTGCTAGTAAATTTGCAAAATTTCTGCACAATCTCAAGACCCTGCCACTGAATGCAGATCAGTGTTATAACACAGCATGCAGAGGGATGCTGGCTACAGGACAAAAACACTGCAGTGTAAGTCTGTGAGGACTTTCACAATCAATGTGCTTTCCAGTACTGCAACACTTCCTGAAGAAACCAGCTTCAACGCTAAGTTTGGACCACAGCAATGTGTGTCTTTCCCTTTGAGAGTGACAAATTCAGCTCCAGCCTGAGCCGGAAGGGAGGGACAGCACTGCTTTGTGACCCCATGGCTCTATTACTTGCCTTGAAACAGATGGTGTTAACAGAGGAAGATCAACCCCTTCAGACTTTCACCTCCCTTCATCCCATCTCCTCGCCTACCACTGGTGAATCCACATCAGTAAATTCATGCCTGCTTGAAGATTACTAGGCAAATACACATGCCCAGCTACATTGAAAAGATCCTAAAGAAATGTAAACGTGTGCTCATTAACAAAACTCTGAACACTAGACAATTAAAGTCTTGTTAACTCCGACTTCTGAAACCCACCCCTAGAACTGCTGTTGTTCGTGCAGCTCCCAACCCTGCACCAAGGGAATAGCCTAGAAAATCAGTCCTACCTGCAGCAAATGCTCTTGTTGTTTAGGCAACAGGACCAGTAGGTAGGCTGGGATGTACTCCTGCAGGAGCAATCTTTTGTAACAAATTTGAGTGAAACCCAAATGATGGTTGGAATGAATATTTTTTGCACTGCAGTAGCACTAGTGAAAGAGGATGTCTCTGCCATTGTCCAAATAAAACAGTATGTTGTTCTAGGTGGTATTTGAGCACTTCTCAAATAGATGGCCCTAGACTGAGCAGCTTTTCGTTTTATGATAAGCTCAGAAACACAGCCTGAATGCAGCAAAGTGGTAGAGGACAAGTGATATAATTACTAAGGACATGAAAATTGGTGGTTATCACAGATCAGGTGTTGCCAGAGAGAGAAGGGTTTTGAGGATAAAGACAGGTCACTAGTGATTGATAGATATGGAGGGAAAAGGAGCATCACTGCTGAAGAAAATGTAGTTAAAAGAAGAATGTGACTGACACAACAGTATTTACATGCATATAGGTGGAAAAAGTCACTGAATGAAGCAGCACTCTATCACATTGTGCATTTGATTACTTTTTCACCTGATAGAGAAAAATTTCACCCTGGACAGAGCTGGGAAAAACTTATTTCTTCATTTTAGAAAAGCAATTTGGAAGATTCTAGAATTAGTTCCAAATACAGATGGTGTAATTTCTTTTTCTGTTTTACTTAATATAGTTTTATTGATTTGAATGTATCATTGACAGAAGTAATTGAGAGGGCAAGGAGATAGAACTGTCTACTATAATTTCATTTTCTGTCAAAATCTATACACCTGCTGCACTTTCATTTTCAATATTTTGGTGCATTGCCACTGGCAGACTATTCACTGAGAAGATTCTGCTTTATCGACAGCAAAATGTTCATGACTTTTCCTTTCACAGCTGTGGAGACAGAAACACATAGACTTTAGTTTAACATGGTACCTTGCTGCAGTTTCAGCAGGGATACCAGGACAGGCTAAAGACGATGCAAGAGCAAGTTAAACCAAAATGTGCTTTTGGTGGGTGTGATCCTACAACCATTCACCTATGAGTAACCTTCAGAGAGATTTTGCCTGTATGAATAAGGATTTGGCATGTCAGCCAGTGAAAGCTGTGGAGTTGAATTTCAGCTGTGCTGAAAAATGCAACAGAATAGCCTTTTTTTTTACAGTTGGGATGGGTCTGTTTGTTAATGTACAAAATGACCCAGGAACTGCAATTGCAAGTTTAATATCATACAAATATTAGGAATCACCTAGCTTAAGGCTGTAATACAAAGCATCAGTTCAACTCTGATTTTTGTATTGCGCATATTAAAGCATCCAATCCAGCTTCCCAAAAAGTTCCAGAGTGCTTCACAGCCTCACCCTGTACCTTGGGTGTAGCCCTGATCTCAAGTCCCACTGCAGATTCTCTCTGTGCTTAGAGTAACAGAGAGAGGGACAGTACAGTGGAAATAAGGGGAGGAGAGGAACAGATCTAGCATTTGTATTTTCATCTTCAGAGTGGAAGACATCCATGTAGAGCCTGTCCCTGGGTGGATATGGTGCTCAGAGTGAACTCTCCTTTGGTCAGAAACCATCAGTAGTGCGAGTCAGAGACCAGCTCTTTCAGCCGAACCATCGCTAGCACAGGCAAGTCCTGTCTCTGTCCACTTTGAAGTGGCTGATGTACTGTGGTTTGGAAGCTCTTGCTAGAGGAAATATTCAATTTGTTATTCCTCAGATGTTCTTGTCCACTATGGAAATCTCAGCATTATTTCTTTCAGCTTCCCTGGGGTCATTAAAACCAGTATCTTGTGCTTGCTTGGCTTCATTTAGCCCAAGACCCTTGGAAGGGTGGGTGAAAGGGATCTATGCTCTTAGTCCCTTCCACAGTTTCCAATGCAGCTATGTTTACAGCGATTAGCTTTCCCATTTTCAGGACTTGACAGCCTCTGCTGGTTCACAGGAATTGCTTCATGTTCACCTGTCTGTTCCTAGAAAAAGTGTAGGAAGGCCCCTCTTCACCTTGCCAATGAATCAGAAAGCCTGTTGGCCGCAGAGGGGCCCTTCCTAGCTACAGGATTTGGTTTGCAGCGATCTTTTCCTCCAGATGAAAGGCCAGATATTTTGTTCATTTTTTCACCAAGGCAGAAAGTTTTCCTGGGCTTCCAGAAGTATCGGATGTCCTGGGTGCTATAGAATGTCATGGCAACTCCTCAAGTCCACAAGGAGCATCTCAGAAAAGCAAGAAAAAGGTTAAAAACTCTGCAGTATCTTACAAGTGGGATATATGCTTTAGTGGCTAAGTTATTGCCTGCTTCTCTTCTTTTCCTGCTGCCTTGTAAGATCTTTACTGTCTGACTCTAAGTAGTGTAGGAAAAGTAGCACATCTACAATGGCAATAAAATGTAAATTCCCCTCATGCGTGTATTGTAATAGATGTGAGACGTGCTGAGGAGGCCTGACTCTGCTCTCTGTGGCACTGGCTGTTGTGCCACTGCCACAGAGAGCAGAATTATTTATAGTCCACAGCAGGTTGTACAAAACCAGGCTCACCCCCGTGCCGTGTCTTCTTCCTTTTCCTTAGCGCTCATAGGCAGTTTCTCACTTTTACAATTTATTCCTGCTGAAAGGCAAATAAGAGCAATGGTTCTCTCTTCAGCTTTTCAATATTGCCTGAATCTCTATGGGTGCAGGATAGATTTTCGCCTCCAATAAGGGAAGGGATTAAGGAACTCAGGTTTGGCAGAGTAATGGAAAGAGATCAGAGAATTCAAATAATTGGTACAGGGATGACAGCTCAGTTCTCATAGCACATGAAAGTGCTTTAGAAAGAATTTGAGAGGTCAAAACGTAAAATTACTTTCCACTGTGCTGCTAGTTTTCCCTGGCTGCTGTAAAAAAAACACTCTAGAGGACCATTTTCCCCTTCTACTTCAAGCAATATTGTTTCTCTCATTACAAAACCACCACATAAAATTTTGTGGTGTGCTGTGCCTGATTCTACACTCTCTGACATTTCTGAGGAAAAATCACTAACTACAAGTGAAATAACTCTTTGAAGTTACACTGTCATAGAATGTGATGAGTGTGAAGAAAGGCAGAATCCATGTGTTGAAACCTATTTTTGAATAGAAAATGTTCAACTTTTTTTATTTGGTCAGGCATTCAGAAATACGTGCCCTTCCTTTTTAGCACAATACTGCTGAAAAGAATGATTTTAAATTGATTTGACATTATTATGCTGCAGTAATCTTCCCAAATCCATGCTAAATCAAATGCTTTCAGTATACAAATTCTCATGGTCCCTTGTAGCTCTGTTTTCTATGGTTCTCCAATAGCAGCAATTTCCCCATCCTTCTCTAGAGAGATTTCCTTCTGTATTTCCATACCATTGTTTACAATTACTTCAAAGTGCAGTAAAATAAAATAAGCATGGAAGTCTGCGCAAAGATCAAAGAAGACCTGCTTAACTATTGTTTTGTATGCAGGTAAACCTTACAAAAATACATTTCCAGAAAGTCAAAGTTATAGAAAATGTGTCTCTACTGCAAGCCAGTACTCACAAAGCCTGGTGCTCAGTCTGTATGAAGGTTAAGGGTAATGTGTCAGATCCCAGAGGCAGTCACATGCAGAGAACAGACACGCAGTGCTGAAAGTGACTCTTTGTTCACACCACCACCACTCCAGCAAGTGAAGTGGAGTTACACTGACATGCACCAGTGTAACAGAGCAGAGGAACTGACCCCCTTTTGTTACAAGCTGATTTGGAGACCTGCATTGAGGAAACCTTTTGCCATACACAGCAACATGTTTTTATTGGCCCTTAAAACATAGGAAACATAGTAAATACTTTCACGTGCCTCCTACTTGCACTTTGTGTACTCTTTACATAAATACAGCTATTTTTCATTTCATAGAGCAGATGAAGAGCTCTAGAAATTGGGTAAGTCTCACCAGCTCTCTGGCCAACAGTTGAGCAGACTTCAGAACTAGACATTACAGCAGGTTGTGCACAGCACAGATATCACACCTTTTCTCTGAGCAGCTCAGAGGCTTGGAAACATGAGCTAAATCTTTGCAAAGCCATGTGAAGCAGATGCAATAAGTGGAAGAGCATTCCCATTGCAAGCAGGACCCACCACAGACAGTAGCTACCAATTCTCGATTCCACTGCAGACCTCACAATACATTTCCTGTGACTGTTCCAACTCCTGAAGCCAAGAGATTGCATGAGAATATAAATTGTGTTCACGAATGAAATAGTGTATGTGTGTGATTCTGGAAGGTGCTGGTGGGAACCTGAAAAACAGGACCCCTACTAGCCTAGAAAGCAAAGATGCAAGAGGAACCTACAGTCTTTTTTTTTTTAATCTCAGAGGTAGGTGAAGGCAAAAGCTGGTTAATTAATTGGCATAGTTGGGCTTGGCAGCATTGCAAGCTTTGAATGATGAGACCAGCATCTCCCAGGAGCTCTGTGATGCAGCTGGCAGGAAATCCCAGGCTTTCTCACTCCCAAAGTCCTGCCCGCAAATCGCTTCACTGATCCGCACATCTGATTTTTCCTAATGTTGCATACTGAAAATGGGACTGGAGCCTCAGATTCATTTTGCTTTGTTTTTCTTTTTTTGGTATTAATGTTACTGTCACTTAATGCGAAATCCCTCTATATGGTTATTTTTCTTGCAGGGCTGAAATGGCTAGAATGTTGTGAGAAAAGATTTTATAGACTTTGAGAGAAAACAAGATTAATTTAATGATGTGAGAAAGTGATTCAATATAGCCATGAGGTTTTAGGACAAATTATTAGCCTTCTGCAAAAATTCCAACCAAGATATATATTGCCTGCAATATTCACTAATGATACTGAGGCTAGGTTTGTATGAACCAGTTTAAAAGAAATTATAAATCTAAATTAATACATCTAAGAATGAACCCTGCCATTTTCTCCAGACCAGAACAAGATTTATTATGAGAGTTATGAAACTTTGGACCCTATTATATATTAAAGAATTCTATTTATGACCACATAGCTAGGCCTGAATTATTGTGTTTATTCTGAACATTGCTTTTGTAAGATTTATGTCTCAGTCATTTTACAGCTTTCAGGGATGAAACTTGCCATTCATAACTACAGAAAAAAAAAAATCTTCTAACTTCTTTTAAACGCAATCCATCACACTTCAGAACTACAGAGGTGAAAAAATGTTATTTTTTAGGAAACTCTTACACCTACTGAAAGAGGTTGTGACCATGCTTAGCTTTAAGAATCACTTCATTTTGAAAGCTGTGATTTTACATCTTCACTCCCTGAGGTATCCAAGCTCATTATTTACAATACTGTTTTTCAAATGTAAATGTCTAAGCATTATTTCCTGCAGAAAGCAGTTGTTGCAGGCCTATAACAAAAAGAGTAACAGCTGAAAAATTATCTCATTTGAATAAAAATAATTTCAAAATTTGCGATTGAAATTTGGAACATAGTGCTGCTTAAGATCAAGGACAAAAGGGAGTGATACCCATACGCTACTGTCCAGGGCTACCAGACATCAAATGCTTAAAGAAGTATCTGAGAGAAGTTTTCTTGATATCTAAGTCACATACCTCCTGGACAAATCACAATTACTTGTCTCCATAGATGGAATAGGCAGCTGGGATGTGATACTCCTGGATTATAGCTGATTCGAGCTAGGTTTGGTTTAAGATACTTTTTAAACAACAAAGGTACCCAGCTCTTACGCTCAGGGTCTTTAGCTCAGTCACAGCTCAGCTCCTATGGCTTGCAGACTCCCACTTAATACCTAAAAGCATAAAATAAAGAGTTCTCAGTGTTTCCAGGTGAATGAAAACTGGTAGCACTAAGAAACTGGGTCACAATATTTGCTGTGTGGATGACCTGAGGTGCGTTTGTATGCTAATGGCCACATGTCTGGTAACTAGCTATTTATTTTGTGTAATCCTTTTGTTTAGGGAATTTATCCATGTAGAAAATGCTTATTTCGAGCCCCTAGTTGCACAAAAAACAACTTCTGTATTACTAAACTAGGGCACAGTAGAAATTAAATGCTTTGGGGCAGGGAAGAAGTCAGAATTAATGTCTGTTAAACTTATGTCAGAATCCCACAGCACTATGAAGCCGATCCTACGCTGAGCTGTCACACTTATGCCGAAAGTAGCAAAATTGGCAAAGTAAAGATTTCCATTAATTGTGAATATACTTTTATATGTCTCTTCTTTGCTTATTTTTGTTTGTGTGTTTTATTTTTCAATGAGCAGGGGATGACAATTATAATATTAATCAGGCAGCTTCATCAAAGAGGGAGGTTTGGTGTAAAAGCATGTCAGTGATGACAATGTCCTGACCTGCAACTGGCTAGGCCATACTTGAATGAGTTTCAGAGACTGCACAAGTAGGGATCGTCTCTGGTTTCCTTCTTTACAGATGAGTCTCAAGAGTCTTCACTAATTCTTCATAGCTGCTGTTTGGTACCATTGGCCATTTCCAGCCTGAATGATTCTATGATTCTGTGCTTGCATATCTGGAAGTCTCAACAAGGATGAATAAAACAGTTCCCAGAGCTTCATTCTCTCTTGGAGAAGACCCTAAAGATAATATTGGGCAACTGCTTGCCTGTCCTAAGGGCCTGATTGTTCATAAGCATTAGAGGATTTTAGATTCTTGTACATCCCTGATGAGTGTGTGCATCAGAACACTGATTGCACCCACTATGCAGACAGCCCTGATAGAGTATTCCCATATGTCACTTTGAACCATTCTCCTACGTTCCTTATTTTCATATGACCACATTTCTGCAAGGAACAAAACTGTTACATGAGAAGACAAAATGCAATATAGCAAGCATTCACACCCTCAAAAATAAAATAAAAAATTATGGGAGCATTTTCCTGACAGTGTAAACCATCATATAGCTTCAGACTTCACCTGGTCTATGGTTTGCATGTGAACCTGGCATAATGCACCTCACTGCATGTCTGAGTTTTGAAATTACTAATTTATTTACACAATAACTACGCCCTAAGCCCACCACAACAGAACCGACAGGGAAGCTGCACTGGTTCTCAGGGCACAGGAGGGCTGAGAATGGCAGGAAGACAGGCAGGAAGAAGCAGGAGACTTCTCTGAGGTCAGCTCACAGGTGATTAAAGGCAGGACAGAAACTAGAACAAAACCTCTAACTACCATTTAAACGACAGCGAAGTCCTATAGCAGAATTCCAGGTGGCGTAGTGTGGACAAGCAACTCTTGGACTATGTCTGCAGAAAGGTCCAGTGGCAGTTATGACGTGTTGAGAACATTTGTGTGTACTAGTAAGACAATGCATCAAATCTAATGGCAGAATGTCCACTACATGCCATCTGTATATGGCCCAGTGTTCAGAGGCATCAATACCTCTCCTGCCAGACCTGCAAAGGTAATCTCACAACTCCAGCAGGGAGAAGGTTAGACTGAGCTTCAATTCTGAAGGAGATGCAATTAGGTCAAAGATTTTTATTTTTTTTTTAATATATAGTAATAGATAATAATATATAGCAATATATAGTAATGCCACCATAATTCTTAATGTAAGCATAACTGTGTTTGGACAAAAGTGTTTTAATAAGAGATGTGAGATGTGAGTGCCTCTGAGCAGGGAACTGGAGCTGTTTTATTGGACGTGTGGTTCCCGTCCATTATCAGACATTTCATGTGCCTGTATGTCTGCGCTGGTAATTAAAAATAATCAAGCTTAAAAGTCTGCACAGTTCCCCATTAACTCTTGCAAAACCGCAACCAGCTTTCTCTTGGAAAGACACTACAGCCAAATGAAAGTGATGTTGGTTGCAAATCATATTAATTTGTAGAGCCTGGTGCACAAAAGGGCCACTCACACAGTTGTTCCTATGAGGCATAATACAGATTTTGGCCCTTTTAGGAAACTCGTTACTTAACAATACCTTATTGTGTTTGATTGAACTGGCATATATATGCTTGGCATGGACGTAAAAGAACCTGTGTTGTCATGCCAAATGTTTTTCAACCTGTGTGTGGCTATGTTCAGGTCTGATAAGGTTATTTATGGTACATATGCTTCTCATCAAAAGGTTACATTCTTGTACTGTCCATACAGGCTTCAGGGAGCTTGCATTTGATGTTGAAAAAAATCCATCTGCAAAGGCAGTTCTGTCCTAGCCCAAAGGTAGATCAGACACTCCTTGCCCTATTCTGTTTATGTACCTGAGACTTGTACTTCCCTGACTCCACCGTCCTCTCAACAGGAAAGGGGGGCAATGATCCATCCTCATACTCAGCCTATTTTGTGTGGCACTTATGAAGGCAGATATGTGGGTTTGCATATTTTGGGCTTGATGAGGTGACTGAAGTAAATCACTCATACCTCGTATACAGTTTTAACCTCTGACCAGAAAAGAGGGCCTTGCCTTTCTCAAAGGTGCTGTGAAATGAGCCTGAAAGCACCGCTGTGGGCTAAAGATTTCTTAAGAATTGTATGTCTTCCATGTACAAAGGAAGTGGCATTGGGAATTCTGTCTGTGCTGAGATATTGTAGCTCTGACTATATCAGACTTATCAAAACAATGCATTTCTGACATTTTTTATCGATTTCAGAGTTGCAAAAGTCCAGCTTTTGTGTCTGGCACTGAGGTACAGTGTGTTGCATTTTTGAAGGACAAATGTATGTTTCTATTTTTATAATAGGACTCTTTAAGTCATATGTGGTTGCAAAAGGTTAAGTTTGCTAACTTGATACTAGCTAGCATGTTTTTGACTGGTTCTTTCTTCAGTCTAAAAATGTTCCACTTCCTAGTCAGCTTCATTTCATCTACTGCTATTTCCATTAATCTTCTTTCCATCATTTTGTCTTCACTGTATATGGATGAGAAAGTACAGGCAGTATCCTGAGTGTTCCTGACGCCTTCCCATTCTCTATTTTTTTCTTCCTGTCTCATTCCCTAAATAGCGATTCTTTTGTCACCTGACAGATTCCTAAGTTTCTAATCAGGACTTAATTCTACCATTTTGCAATGTCTTCCCCAAATACTTCCTTATCACACTACTTCTGATAGTCCCTTTCTTGGCACAATGCCTCTGATGTCAAGAAGAAAATAAAATCTCTGAAGCTATGGTGTCAGTTCCTACCTGGAAGGTTTTGTTTGCCAGCCTAAGGTCTGGAAAAGATTTTTTTCTGTTTTTAGTGCTATATTCTGCAGAAAAAAGTTGTTAAGAAACAGCTGGTTGTTTAAGAACAGACAGTCTTCCTATGTAGTAATGAGAGCTTTCCTTTATTGGTTAAGTTCTGTTTCCTCTGAAGGACTGGAACAGCATTGACTCAAGAAGCCCACTTCTGTAAAAGTTTCAGATCAAGGTGCTTTGTGAGTTTCTGGCTTCAAAAGATGGTGATGAAGAGGAAGCTATCTCTAAGTTGTACACTGACTGCATGCATGGTTCATGATGCCACCTCTGACCAATTTGTGTAAGCACCCATGGCTGGAAAGTACCTTTCTTGGTCCCAGCTTTCCTTGGCCTCCCTTCAGTTACCTGGCTGAACACAAATGTGTATCTGCCCTTTGTATTCAAACAACTACAAGGAAGAAAACTGCCTTATGTGGCAAAAAGCGGTGGAGGAAGATGATAATGTCTGTTCTGCTGCAACCTCCTAAAACAACCCTGTACATCCTTCTGCTGAAATCCTGCAGGAGCGAAAAAAGAGTGAGGGCAAGGCGCCTCCTCCTCTCTGCATCATTGTTGGAATTCTGATGCAAAGGGAAGCTTCATTCCTGCCCCCTGAGTGAGAGTTGGGCCACCAATTCATGTCAGGAATGTTCCACATGTTTATACATGAGAGTAGCAGCAGTTGCTGCTCTTTGAGCTCCCACAACATTGGTAAAAATGCCTTCAGAAGCAGCTCCCTCTGCACCATCCCCCCACTGCTGGATGTGGCTTAAAGCTGCAATCCAGCCTTTAGACTGCAAATGGCTTGAAGCGGGGGATTATGCTTTTCTTTTATGTTAAACAACAGCAACACACACTGAGTGCGCTCATTAAAAAATCATGTTGTTCAACACAGATCCCTTCGGCTACAGTTAGAGCTCTACAATTTAACATGCAAAAGACAGGTTGGATTCTCAGGCTAGCCAGGCTCAGAAAGGGATGAGAGAATGGCAAAATAGCCTGTCAAAAGAATAAAACCCATGTCCATGGTGGAACAACAACGCAGCCTTCAATAGATGTTCTTAACAATGTGGCTGTTAAAATTAATTTAGAAAGGATCCTAACAGGTGTGAAAGAGTGGCTGTTTCTGTCAACCAGCAAGATAAGTTCTTGGCCACGCTGCATCACAAATCACATTAAAAGCCAAATTAAATAGTACCTTGTGCCATTACCAGAAGGTATATCTCCTGGTCTTCCCTGCCCAGGAAGCCTACCCATCTCTAAAGACCACATGCATAGGTGGATAAATGACACAAGAAAGAGAAAATTACTAAGAAGCTCTACCTACTGTGCATCGTATTAACTTCATAAATGCCTCTAATGATTTTGCTATAGGTGAAATGCATGAGGGAACTAGCAGAGATAAAAGATGTTAGAGTGCGTAACAATTTAAGGATTCTAAGCATAAAATAGATGCATCACTTGAGCTGAAAGCAGAATGATGTCTTGAGAAGAACACTGAAGCTTCAGGTTTTTTTCCATCCTAAGTATTAGGAACCTTAAGTAAAGAAGAAAACAGGATCCCATGCACAGTGATGTTTCAGATATTTTGACCAGCTTCAGCCTGCAAAACCAATTACATTAATACTCCCTGTATTTCTTGTGCATCATTTGGTGATGAGATTTGTTAAGCAAATATCTCTGCATCATGATAATGATGAGGCAGTTCAACAGTTTGAGTCTCAACATTCTACTAGCCTGAGCTGAAGGAGGCAGAAGAGAAACTTCTCCATTGTTAAAATCACAATTGTGTTACTCACTTTTGGAGTAAAAAATCCTGAAGCTTTAAAGCAGCTGGCAGAGACACAGACATCACAGAAAAGTGGTGTCTCTGCTGGGTTCAGGGTACAAGATAAAAGGATATATGTGACAGAAGGAGAGGTGAGGTCATTTAGAGCAGCATATCTCTGCTGTGATCTGCAGAATACCAATGATCTATCAGATATTCAGAGGTGCTCCTCAGAAAAATTCTAACTACTTAAATTTCAAAATTAAGATAATTTCCCTTAAATTCTCCCCACTCGTGCAGATGAGTATGCCAGAGAATTGGTGGAAGGAAGCCAAAGGTAATAAAAGAACACTCAGAGTGAATCATATTGAAATTAGCCTGCAAATGAGCAGAGTTGTGACAGTGTTACATGGACTTGTCCATAATCACCCTTTGAGGAAGTCAGATCAGAAAAGGCTGAGAAACACCAAGTCCTGCAAAGAGTTCAACATCTGACTTGGTCAGCTCGTAAGGGTTTCTTTTTTCCTACAGGAGGCTTTTTGCATGGAGACAGTTGCATATTAAAGCCCAGGTAACAAACTAATGGCCTGATCATCTGCTAGTAGGAACTCACTGCTTTTATGGCACTCTTCTTTTTCCTTCTCTTTATCAAAGCGGACACACCTCCTGCTGCTTTCTGCAGGCTTGGTCTGCAGGAAAGGAACTAGCAACTGTTTTATTGGAAAGCAGGGAAAGTTTACCAAAAGTCTCAGCATTATCCTTTTGCACCTGAACAACTTCATTTAGGACATGGAGGGAGCAGCCCTGGGGCCTGTAGCGGCTGAACTTATAAGTACTGGGGATGCACATGAGGGCATGCAGAAATTTTGCAGCTGGAAAAAATGATAGACTAGCTAATTCATTCTCACTTTGCAGTGGAAAGCTGGCATGTTACCAGCACACTGCCTTCATGCCTGAGCGGTTGTGACAGCTGGGGAACGTAAGCCATATTGTCCTAAGGAAAGAACCCGTGCTGCCGAAGCACTTGTGCTCTGTGTCACCTAATCCTGGCAGTGACATTACTTTGGGACCAGCACAGGAGTCCAAATGGCACACAAAGGACACTTCACTTCCCCCCCAGGAAACATCAGGCACATTTTGAAAGACTTCCTTGCTTGTGACTGGGAAGATAAGCATTTGGACATGAATATGCCATCAATTTGGCCTGCCATGGTACCATCTGGAGATCGTTTGTAATCACTGTAAGTTTGTGGGTTAGCACACACTCCTTCTAATAGGAGAACTGATAACTACCATGAAAACAGCGTCTTTATTTATAGCAATACTAAGAAAG
Source organism: Psittacus erithacus (assembly GCA_009867235.2). NCBI lineage: Eukaryota > Metazoa > Chordata > Aves > Psittaciformes > Psittacidae > Psittacus > Psittacus erithacus. The sequence continues at coordinate 23,264 of WYDI02022252.1, forward strand.
TCCTTAGGAAGCTGCTTTTCTTAATATACACTGAGTTTAGCAAAAAAAAAAAAAAAACCCAAAAATATTTGAAATAACTTTAATGAATATAAGCTTTTCTTCACCTGGAAGTAACTAAGTCGCTTACTAGATGCATTGGGTTTGTATGACATGGTTTTGGTAGAAAGGGGACTACAAAGGTGACTTCTGTGAGAAGCTGCCAGAAGCTTCCTCTGTGTCTCATGGAGCCAATGCCAGCCAGCTCCAAGACGGATCCACCACTGGACAAAGCTGAGCCCATCAGTGACGGTGACAGCACCTCTGGGATAACATATTTAAGAGCAGGAAAAGCTACTGTGCAACAGCAACTGCAGATGGAAAGAAGAGTGAGAACATGTGAAAGAAACAGTCCTGCAGACACCAGTGTGATCTCTCCCTGCTCTTATCTTGACCCACAAGCCTTTCCTTCTATTTTCTCTCCCCTGCCCAGATGAGGGGGGTAGTGCCTTTGGTGGGCACCTGGCTTCCAGTCAGGGTCAATCCAGCACACTACTGCATGCAAAGAGTGTAAGGAGGTGTCCCTTCCATGGAATTCCCTTTCCAAAGAATTATTTTATGCTTCAGATGCTAAAAGACATTTTGCTGCTGCTCAATGGGAGAAAGTAAGCTTGTAGTGCAGAATATGCAGGCAGAAGTGAACCAGTTTTTTCCAGCTGGAACTAGGTTGTTGCCATAGCAACACCTAAATGATAGACAGATTTTCTGACTGTGCAATGGTGTACTGTTATAAGAGAACTTCCAGGACTCCTACCAAATAGCTCCAAACTTGCTGGAGTGCAATAATACCAAATGCCACATCTCTGAAATAACACAAGCAAACAAAAACAAAATCAGTTTTTCACCTACCTTTCAAATAAAGCCCCCACTTAACACATGACATTTATATTCTTAGACAATATCTTCCTGCCAGTCTGTTTTTAGTGCACTGGCATTCTGAATGGTAGACTACACTCCAAGTTTAACACCACCTACAGGCAGATTCAATATGGTGGCATGCAAAGTCTTGTGTGTACAAGATACTAGCTCCTTGGATTTATTTTTAGACTGCATGTAGCCTGCACAAATTTGAGAATGCCATTGAGTCAGTGAAGCTTTGCAAGAGCACACTGCTATAGTTCATGGTTATATTTTGAAACATAGAGACCTTGAAGACTAAATCATAGAATCACAGAATGGTTAGGGCTGGAAAGGAGCTTCAGATCATCCATTTCCAGCCCCCTTGCCATAGGCAGAGATGCCTCACACTAGACCATGTCGTCCAACCTGGTCTTGAACACTGCCAAGGATGAAGCATTTACCTGTTTACATTTTGGGCAACCTGTTCCAACGCCTCACCACCTTCACAGCAAAGGACTTCTTCCTTACATCTAACCTGAACTTCCCCTGTTTAAGTTTAAAATCATTCTCCCTTGTTCTGTCAGTACAATCCCTGATGAAAAGTCCCTTTCCAGCATCCTTGTAGGCCCCCTTCAGATATTGGAAGGCTGGCTAAGCACATGGTAGAACTAATATTATATTCATAAACCATCCAAAGAGTAATTTCCCAGGGGTCACTTCCACGAAGTATAATACATTCCTGCCTTAGCCATGTTGCCATTGCGCACACTGCACATGTAGTGTTCATTCAAAGCAGTTTCCTTCATTCAAAGCAGTTTCCTTCTCTACTCTTCTTTCTTTCTCTGCTCCAGGGAAAGAGGGGCCAAGATTTTGGATTTCCAGGAAGATATGTCTTCCTGAGCACAGTCAGGGCTCATGAGCATTGCTGAGACATTCTGGCTGTGTCTCTTCATCATCCATTACCTCTCAGTGGGAGTGCTACTGCAGCATCTGCAACCTGCAGCTGATAGTGTGTGTTTAATGTCCTTTTGCCCCCAGTACTCGATCCCTCCAGCAGTTCCTCTCCCTAGGAAGCTGCTGCCAATTATATTGGTGAAATCTTCCAGTGAACTTAGCCTGATTCCTGTAAAGGCAATTTCATCCCCATTGAAATGCATCCGTAAATCGAAGACAGAGGTTTTGACCTGTTTGTGTGTATGAAATGTAGTTTGTACTTAGATCACTGTTACCACCCTTAGATCTGTAACCTAATTATTACCAGTGACTTTATCCTTACAAGAGATGTGGGACATAGGAAGGTTTACATGGCAACTTTGATGTAAAGGCAGGTGCTAACTTTGAGACCCTTGCACAAATGTTAAATGGGAAGTCTTGGATGGATCTGGAAGCTCAGTTCTCTTCATTTCAGGGTTTAGACCCTAGGCACACGGTCTTTCTGTTACCAAACGTTTCCAGATAATAAAGAAGAAAAACTTTCCTACACTTGTATGTGAAGATCTCACTGATTGGAAGAGGAACTATGCGTGTAGAAGGATGTCAGAAGCAGAAAACCACATGCACACCTAGGTATGATAACATACATAATGTAGGAATGAATAAATGAAAGAATAACTTATAGTTTGATTAAACAGTTACATGCATTTGCTTTGGGGGTTTTGTGGTGGGTTTTTTTGGGGGTGTCTGGGTTTTTTTAAATTATCTTGCTACTTAGGATTGCTTTGGAACATATTTTCCTTCTTGCATACTTGGCTTATACAGCTTTGATAATGTCCTGCCATAGGGCTCAGCCAAATGAAAAGATAAATTGCCTTTATGATTCACAGGGCACTGAGTAATTAATTACTCAGCATTTATGGTTGGGCAAATGGTCATCAATCCTTCAAAAAATTCACCTTTGTAAACATATCCTTTGCAGCTGGTCTTCTTATGTCAGACTTCAAAATAACTAGTGGAGATATGAAAGAGCTATAAATGTTTTTCTTTGAAATTTACTGGTTGTGCTCCAGTTTATTTCTTGTAGGAGAAATTAAGCAACAGATGTGGGAGGAAAGGAGCTCTAAGGAATAATGGTAAAGCATCTTGAATGGCTCTCAAATGTACTTTTCGTTCCCCTTTTTGTTAAGAGACGTTGGAATCTTTAGCTGCTCCTTGGTGTGGCCTGGATCTGTGAGCATTTGTTCTGGCTGCAGGGTGGGTATGCAAAAAAATTTTGAAAAGTCTAAGATGAGACCTGTTGCAGAGTAGGAAGAAAAGCCAAGCAGCAAAATTTGCCTCTATTCTGCTTTGCTCAATAGGGGAAAGATGTATAAGAACCACAAATCCTGAAAGAATAGGCTTTATTTTTTGTAAAAAAGACCAGCAGCCTCATAGCTTACAAAAAGAATTCTTAATATGCTCCATTGTAAGATTCTGAATCATCTGGTCATTAGATAGCAGAACTCATATCATCTGAGCTAAAATTGTTCATGCTGGGGTGAATTGTGATATGTGCGACAGATATCCTACAGCTAGCTCTTTCCCCTTTGTACAGTACTGATTCATAACCACCCAGGTCTCAGTGCCCTGAAAGGAGCAAATATTCCGTAAGGAAAAAGAAATGCCTGCTCATACAATTAAGGACCACACGGTCATTCAGGCAGACTCATCTTCAGGTTGTTTCAGTGATCTTATTTTTACCATTTTCTAGTTGCAACCACTTGCCTTTTCAACCTGTACGCATCTTACAGAGTGTTTTGGCAGTCATTATATGTATGCATATATGCATGCAAATACAGAGAATGTATGCAGCGTCTATTTTCACAAATGACAGAGGAAAAGAGGACTAAATACAATTACTATTTAAATTACAGTGTCTCTTGGTTTCAGTTGGTTGCTTTTTAAAGACTATACTCATTCTTTTAAAATCAGATGCCAGTTACCAAGCCACAGGGTAAAGCTTTGAGCTGCCTTACATGTAGGCTTTGACTACAGAGCTGTTGAAGGACATAAATTTCGAATTAGAAGAACTTCCCTGGCTGGCATGAAACATCTTGAGAGGTTGTACTGAAAGGGTAACTATTGTAATGAAGAACCTCTCCTGGAGGGCCATGACCAAGCCTTTGACAAAGAGTAGATACAACCTCTGTGACTGCAGAGGCTCCACAAGCAAATCAATGTAACTCTCATGCTTGTTCACTTTTACCTACTGTGGCAAAGATATTTGTGTACGGTAGTTGTCATATCCCAGGCAGCTCTGCCTCTGGGGCTGTGGCCCTGTTCCCTTGTCTTTCCTTCTAATATTCTACCTTGTCACTAGGATAAACTATGGACCCCTACAGCCAGTATACATTTATTTCACAATCCTGATTTGGGGAGTGAAGGGAAAGAAATTTTTAGTGCAAGTAGTTTTGTGGCTCAACATTACATTAAAAAGTGATCAAACTTGCTTGTCTGCTGCATATAAGACCTAGGCAAACTCAGAGATGCCAGCGTTGCTAGCAACTTGTCCTGCGTCATTGAAATCCTGTTTGTCTATGTTGTATGTGTGTTCAATTCCACCACTTTGGGGGCAGAAGGGAGTCAAGAGCAGTGTAACCGTTAGAGTGAGCCAAATTCTAGATTCTGAAGCATGCAGCATGCATGCAAGGCAAGCCACACTCCCTTGGACTGGGGCCACCAAGTGCTATGCTAATTCAGTACAGATATAGCCTACACTGTCCATAGTAGAAGCAGGAAAATTCAGTTTATCTGCATTTACCTTTGCTTTCCTCAGACACTGGGGTAGCATGTTATTACAGGCTTGGTTTTGCTGCAGCTTAGGGAAGAGGAAGGCATTTGGAAGACTGTCCTGTGCAGGGGTGTGTCCAACAGCTCCAAAATCTGGTCCATAGTGTCAGCTCCTCCCTGGTGAACAGACTAAGTGAGCAGCATGCTCTGAAGAGCCTGGAGAAGCCCTAAGCAAGGGAACGCTTGGATCCATCAGAGAACAAAAAAATCCTTGAGTACTACTGCAGGGCATTTTTCACTTCTGCAGGATGCAGGTCAGAAGCGCATAGCTCATGCTGCACAGGGCTCAAAGGCTTAGATGCTCGGAAGCAGTACTGAGGTATGTAGAAAGAAGAAATCAGGGGAAATAAATCAATGGCATTGCAATTATGTGTTATGAAAAACCTTCAGAAAGGTTTAACATAGCTATCTAAATGAATGCATTGAATAAGTTTCAGCATAAATTATGCAGTCAATTCCTTCTCCTACTGATGCACATAATAGAGAGGGAGATTTTGCATTGCTAAATACAGATGGAAAGTGGGGCAGAGATGCTTTTACATACCTTGACTACAGCTTGCCGTTTACATGAGTCTCTCCTGTGTCACTTTCACTCAGAATACTGCCTGGCCTGTGTTAGAGAGGCTTTATCCTACTATTGATATTTTCACTAGCCCACAATGATACAGGCTTTTTTTGTGTGGATGTTTGTTGTGCATCTGTTTCTGGAAGCTGCAGTTTAGGTGTAGTCATACCAGAATGAAAATGTCATTTGGACTAGAGGAACTAATTTTGCAGCCTGAAGCAGAATAAGCTCTACCACTAGAAGTGCATTTAACTGGTATAATTGCACTGGGACCCAGGGAAGTAAGGATGGCTTCTTTACTGATGCAGTTAAAGCTGTGAGACTTGCTAGTGTAAAAAAGTCTTCAGATGCTTTTTTCCCACTCTAGCTGTTTCCATCCAAAATAATCCCAGCTTTCATAGGTGCTTCACTGCAACTGTCTCTCTGTGAGAGAGACAGGACTGAAAATCAGGGGGTCATAAACTATGCGTGTCCTCACTCAAGGACTTCCTTAGATCCCAAACTTCAGAAATACATCTGCTTTCTTTCTGAGTACCAAACTAACAGAGTAGTGGGGCTATGTAACAATGGTTTATTTTTAAGCAGCTTGATTAAGGCGATGAACACTGCTGGAATTGCATTTGCAAATAAGGCCATTGGGTTCTGCCTGGAGATAAGCATAGGCTGATCTTGACAGCCCTCCCCCATTGCACAGCTCCCACCACACTCCCGAGGACTACTGCACACACTCTTCAGCTGCTGTCTTATTACCACTGGAAAATTGTTTGCCCATGTTCTGGAGGACACTGTTCCAGCTAAAGCCTTGCCAAGAGCACAGCACCTCAGCATAAACAGAACAGACAGGAGAGGATTTACCTTAAATCAAGCAACCTTAATTACACAAGCAGGAGAACTTTTCTCAGGGAGAACAATGCCTTTCTTATGGCTTTTTCTGCTTTTGGGATTCTCTTTGCTTGATTTATTTTTACATACCTTTTAAATGCGTGTGACACCTGAGGGCTTGGCTCAGGGCAGATCAGTGCTACATGTACTTGTCCAGCCTAAGCTGAGCTCTGATATCTCCTTTGTTTTCTCAGAGCTTGACTTTGATGATCTGGGTTTTGGACACTCACCCCAGGCTTTTGTGAGCACATTTGAAGAGGAGCATCCCTCAAACATCCTGTGGTCAAACTGAGGTCAACCCTAGAGGCCAAATGTGTATGAACAAACTACAGTAACGCCTCCCTTCCCTTCTGTGTAGAAGACGACCTGGGCTCTTGGCTTTGCGAGGACACTCATTCTCAATAACCTGAGCACTTTTAAATCCATGGACAAATATTTTTTTCTTAGTCTCTCTCTTTAAAGCAGCATTAAAAAACTATTGTCTTCCAAAACTTTCTGCCCATGGAGATATGCTTATAAGGAGCTCCAGTGCCTGACTACAGACACCCAAATACTGATAACTACACATAGGTGTTTACATGAAAGTTAGATCTATAAACTCCCTTCTTACTCAGTAGAGAGCTAGTCAATATGGTGATGGACCATGGGGAGAGATCCTGAAATAAATGCTTATTAGCTAGTCAGTTGAATCACTTTCCACACTCCATTGAGTGCACAGATTTAGAGTAGGAGAAAAGAACATGGTCAAATTGAACTGAACACAGTATCTATAGACATTTTTCTTAACTCTCAGCAGAGACATCATTAATTTGCTAGCCTTACCATGGTCTTGTGGATGCCAGAGTTGCAAAACTACTGCAAGAGCTAAGAAACCAACATTTCTGTGGGCCAACTCAAACTACTTGCTGCATGCACAGATTTCAGACATCTAAGAAAAGAAAGCAAGTTCCAGTACTGAGAAGCTTAGTTATGTAGACATGAGCATTGTTTTCTTTCTCAAGTTTTTCAAGTATGCTCTCATAGATTTTTCCCCAAAGTGTCAGAGACCTGCTCCTAGTAATAACCAACTGATTTGCAAGCCCTGCAGTGTTTAAATGAAGAGTTTAATAGTAGAGTTTGCAGAATTTGGCAAAGGGGTAGAAAGGCCTGTGTCTGGAGTATTTGGAAATAGTCCAAATCTGTAGTAGTCTGTATGACATCCTGGAAATCTGTGATAGACTTCCCAGAGTGAAAAGAAATTATTGTCTTACTTTGCTTAATTTCATTCATTAGCACAAATTTTGTTTCATTAAAATGGATACTCAAATCCTGTATGAAAGTATATTTGTAAACATATACTCACTTCCTAGTCCAGCTCTTTTGAATGAATTAAGAATTTTTCCTAAAGACATTATTATATGAAGGCATCTCTGAGGACCTTGAAAATAATAGGAAACAATAAATGAAGTTAGTAGAGGGAACCTGCTTCCAACAGACTGCACTTAACACTCACTAAAATCCTGTTCTCCAGGGAATATGTATGTATTACCTACGGAAAGTACATGGTGCCACTGAATTTGCTGCAAGTACAGACTAGGTCCGTAGTAATGCTTACTATCTGATATTGAATCTTGCACATTCAGTAGTTTGTGCTCTAAAAGCAGGAAAAAAATTGATTCCCTTCTTTGCCTTGACCCCTAAATACTGAAAGCTGTACATAGCCCACATCCAGGCTTAACTCCTTCAGACATTTCACTGTTTGAAAAGGGAGGCTAAGTGTTATTGTGAAAAAAAAAGCATCTACCAAACTGCTACTTTTTTGTTCTTTTGGCCAACAAAAGAGAAACAAAACAAAGCACCAACTCTTCCAAGCCACAGGTTAAGATGTTTGAAATGGATTAAATTCTCTCATGCTAGGACACTGATGATTTCTTTACTACTCCTCTCATCTGAGGAGTGACTACTGTTTGCTGCTTGTCTATTACAAAGCAGTAGCAGTGCTCAAATGCCCTAAGTATGTTAAAGCTACAGTTAACTGTTATTCTTTGAACCAATGTTGAATTAAGGCCCACTTAGAGCTGCATTGTGGCTGCATCCTTTCCCCACCAACTGGGATGGAAATAATACATGAGTTTTTCAAAGGTGTCAGAATGGGCATCAGTTTCTTTGGATTAAGGTGTTCATCCTCTTGTTTCAGGGACAAATGTAAATAAAGTGCCTGAAATGATGTTGATGGAATAGAAAGAAAGACTGCAAATGTAATTCATAACTCTTCCTCTGAAATCATGTGACCATACATGAAATAGGATGTCTCTGACTTCTCTTCTGAAAATCAAACCCCTGTATTTTGATTTGTGCTATGTAGTTAGGTTGATACAGTGGAGGGAAGGAATGCCATCCAGAGGGACCTTGATATACTTGAGAGGCAGGCCATTGCCAACATTATGAAGTTCAACCATGCCAAGTGCAAGGTCCGACACCTGGGTTGGAGCAATCCCAGGCACAGCTACAGGTTGGGCCGAGAAAAGATTCAGAGTAGCCCCGCAGAGAAGGACTTGGGGGTGTCGGCTGATGAGAAAATGAACATGAGCTGGCTTCAGTGCGCACTTGCAGCCTAGAAAGCCAACTGTATCCTGAGCTGCATCAAAAGGAGCATGACCAGCAGGTCGAAGGTGATCTTGCCCCTTTACTCTGCTCTTGTGAGATCTCACTTGGAGTAATGTGTGCAGTTCTGGTGTCCTCAACGTAAAATGGACATGGAGCTCTTGGAACAAGTCCAGGGGAGGGCCACGAGGATGATCAGGGACCTGGAGCACCTTCCCTGTGAAGACAGGCTGAGAAAATCGAGGTTGTTCAGCCTGGAGAAGAGAAGGCTGCGTGGAGACCTCATAGCAGCCTTCCAGTATCTGAAGGAAGATTATGAGGACACCGGAAATTGACTCTTCTATAGGGACTGTAGTGGTAGGACAAGGGGTAATGGGTTAAAACTTAAACAGGGGAAGTTTAGACAGGCTATAAGGAAGAAGTTCTTTACTGTAAGGGTGGTGAGGCACTGGAATGGGCTGCCCAAGGAAGCTGTGAATGCTCCATCCCTGGCAGTGTTCAAGGCCAGGTTGGACAGAGCCTTGGGTGACATGGTCTAGTGTGAGGTGTCCCTGCCCATGGCAGGGGGGTTGGAACTAGATGATTTTAAGGTCCTTTCCAATCCAAACCATTCTATGATTCTATGATTTAGTATATAGAGTACCATAAATTGGTAACTACATTTTATAGGCTGAACCCTCCCCCCGATTATTACCTTCTTTCCACTCTGTTGGGGAAAGTAACATGGTGGAGTCTTGAATGCCTTCTGTCACCAAAGCTGCTCTGTTTCAATACAACCCAAGTCGAAAATGCCTCACAAAAGTACCTGCATCACCTCCATCTCCTGCAGCTCTGTGGTTCTGCCAGGGATATGGAAAGACACAGCTGCTGCCACAGACTTGCCAATTCCTTATGTGACACCCAACAGCTGTTGGAAGCTGTGTGTTAAAATTCATGCTGGGATTTGAATTTCTAGATAATCTTCCTCAGGAAGTGAAAGCTGCAAAGCAATCTTTATGCCCCCTAACTCCAGCCTGTGCTCCTATATTAATCAGGATTTCACTTTGCTTGAGAACATGCACTATGCTATACCATACCATTTTCTTTAATTCTTTTCCTGCACAAGCCTACATTTTGGCATGTGATCACTCCCCTTTTAAGCCTGCTTCACAAGCATGTGCTTACAGATACAAAGCACTGTGATTTATAACTTATGGGAAGATGCAAACCTTCAGGAACACATCTTAGTAATGTGTGCATACTCAGGAGGGCAGCAGTTTTCTGAGGACTCACAGCATCTCTATTCCCCCAGCTCAGCGAAACAACATACAGAGGGCTCAGCTCCAACACCATCATTGCAGCTGATGGAGCTGACTTCAGGCTACTGCTTTGTTTTACAAAGGCTGCTGAGGGCCCCACCACTGATTCCCCAGCTGGAGAGGTGAAAACCCAGAGACAAGGTGCAGAGAGGAGCAAAGAGAGAAGCTATAGGTAGGCTACTGCTCCCCAGTCTAAGCACATGTCTGCAAGAAAGGCTCCAACAGACTGCAGGAAATCCAGAAATGGGCAACAAAAAAATGATTAAGGGACCTCCGGGATTCATTTCTAAAGAAGATTAAAGGAAATGCTTAACTCAGTATTGCTAACTGACTAAGGGGGAATTGGATAACTCAGTATGAGCATGTGCAGGTGCAAAGAAACCAAGAAATCTTGTTTAAAATTATTTAAGGAGCAGCTAGCAATAAAACAATGGTATTGATCAAAGGAAATGTAGACAAAAATCTTGGAATATTTTTTTTGTAACACTGATTGTAACCAAGCAATGGATTACTGAATTCTAGGAGCTGATGGAAGTCCCCTTGGTTTGACCATTTAGTCTTTTTTTAAAGACTGGACAAAGTCTCCAGTATTAATAGGGAATGGATAAGATGAATAAAGTCATAGAGAAAAATATGCACCTTTTCTAAGAGGTAGGAACACATCAGTAGGAAGAGGGTGCTCCTGTGTAACAGATTCAATGAAGACTGCAAAGGTTCTCTCAACATATTCAACAGGAACTGAGCAGCGTGACTCAGACAATGTGCTTATTTCCTCACCCCTCCCTCCCTGAGGCTTCAGCATCTGCCCTGATGTGTCGTATTTCCTCCTTTTTCTGCCTGAGAGAAGTCCCTTTGGCATGTCTTAGGAGTACCAGTAGGGGCCCACTACCCTCTCATTGACCCAGGTATGAGCGGCCCTGAGATAAAAATTTTCAGGCTCGTTGGTCATACACCAGGAAGCTCCTTTATGCAAGCAGATTTCTGCTTCTGGGATTAATGCCAGCCTCAGGAGACCATATTTCAGACAGGAGCCATGTAGGAGGATGAATCCTATTCTGTCCAGCAGACACTTGGATCCTTTCTTACTTTATGTGATACTAAAGTAAGCCTGATCAGTGGAAGGACTATCCTGGAAAGAGCTGGTGCAGCAAGAAGTGAAAATGGAAAAAGCATTTTGTTGTGGTGACAGAGTCCAAACTGCAATAAACAGAACTTGCTTTATCATTTTAGGGTATGTTATGTTATGAAATTACTAACTACAGCTTCTTTCCTCAATATCAACAACTGGATACAGGCTGGGGATGTTCAGCATTGGTGAAAAGGAGCTGCGGGTCTACTGGGGAGCAAACCAAACACAAGCCCAGAGTCTGCCCTTGCAGCAAGCCATACCAGGGCTGCATCAGCAAAAGTACAGCCAGCAGATCAAGGAAAGTGATAAAACCACAGTACTTGACACTTGTTAGGCCACAACTGGAACACTGCGTCCTGGTTTGATCTCCCCAGTTCCAGAGAAACATTGACAAACTGGAGAGAATCCAAGGAGAATTCATGAAGACAATGAGAAGGTTGCAGAATTTGACATGAAGAAAATTTGAAGAAATTGGGTTTGCTCATCCTAGGGAAGGAAAGGGTGTAGGGGGATGTAGTCACAGTCTTCCAATACCTGAAATGCAGTTACAGAGAAGATGGACGCATGCTCTTCACAAGAATGCACAAAGTGGCTTCAAGAGAAATTCTGCTGGATATAAGAAAAAAATGTTTCACTGTGAGACAATTAAACACTGGAGTAGGTTTTCCAGAGAAGTGGTAGAATTGCTGGAAAACATCAAGATTTGGCCTGACAGGACCCTGGGTAACCCAATAATCAGAGGTCCTGCTTTCAGCACAAGGCTGGACCAGAGGTTCCTTCCAGATGAGACTTGGCAAACTCACTTAAGTAATATGGCAAAATTAGATTACTTCTTTCATTCACAGGTTACCTGAGCAAAGACCTTTGAAATTTCATTTGTTGCTTTTTGAAGGACAAATGGATTTCACTTTCCAAGATCCAAAGGAATATCTCTCCAGCATGAGGTCTGACCAGGTTCCTTTGAGCTCATTGTAGCTAGTTTATTTGCCTTGGAATGAAGACACATCTCCATGTGCATTTGGCTATAAAAGAGGTTTTAACATAAAGAACACTTTTTTTATCCCAAATCAGGTTTAAAAAAATGTTACTTCAACCATTTGTTTGAAACAACAACCCAAGCAAATTATCCAAAAACATTCAGCTATGCGTAAATTGAGATGTATGTTTTCAGCTCTGACATTCTGCTTTTATTACATCTTTTTCAAGCATGTCTTCACCTTTTGCATAGGAAAGGAAAACTTAATTTTGAAGCAACGATTTTCTATAGGTGATACCTGCTGCCTTGGTGTGAACCAGGAGATTTGGCAAAGCTGTCCCTTTCCTGTGAACTTTTTAGGCATCAGACAACATCATTTTCCACCGCTGGACCAAAATACTTTTCTGGAATATTTCCAAGCTGCTGAACTATGGATACTGACTTAGAAGAGTAATCAGTAGAAGTTCAGTGCATGTTAGAAAGATACAACAGTTGTTTCCTTACATGCTTGTGTGGAGCCCTAGCTGGCCAAGAGCATTGCATCCCACATTTGAGCTTTTGCTTACAAAAGAAAACTGCCCTTTCAAAGAATAAAAGTGTGAGTGGTGAAAGAGGCAATCTAAACACTTTAAGTTGAACAATAATGAAGTTACCTAGCCTAAGAGGAAGAGAGTGGATGCTCCATCTTCCTCTGTCAAGCAAACATTTCTATGGGCTTTTAAATTCCATACTTAATGGTGGTATGCATCTTTATAGAAGTGATATTTTTCCTCCTGAGCCAAGCATACTTATCAGCCCATGACCTGCATTTCGAGCATTTGAATGCTTTAAAACAAACCAATGTGTTTTAGGGAGTTTCTGGATAAACAGAATCCGTACTAGGCCCTTACTTATAAAGAAGTAGCTATATTAACTACTCAATCTTATAAATTTGAGTGGACTTTCATATTTACAAATACAGTGGAATTAAGTCCATGTGCTATAATAACTTGCAATTTAGTTGTAATATTCATAAAGTTCCATTCAGATGCTGAAAGCAAATCCCAGTACAAAATATTAACAGTCCAAAATTCTGAATGCCCAAACATTGTCAGGGAAGGGAAGGGGAAGGG